>JAQQZT010000005.1:17585844-17624160 GCA_030068275.1 Clarias platycephalus
AACTGTGAGCACCTGTAACCGAGCACAAGCAATTTCCCTCTGGGATTAATAAAGTTCTTTGAATCTTGAATCTTGAAAAAGGGACATCCCAAAGACATCCCGAAGTATAGCATTATCCAAGGTTTCTTGGTATGCTAAAACATAAAAATTGCCATTCGTATGGAATAAGAGGCCTGATTGAAACACCTGAATTCAATAATTAACAGGTTTGGCCAAATATTTTGGTCCATATAGCTTATCTGCAGACAGTCAAATAGTCAAAGCAGATGTTGAGACTTTTCCTTAGTGGACGTAATAGTTTAACCGGTCATACGATTTGAGATAGCTGAGAAACAGGACATGATGATTTATCTGCAGGATGCTGCTGCGATCTGCTCAGTGTCATCAGACAGCATGTTGGTGTAAGACTAGGAGCATTAACAGGTTCACACTCATTTCTTTATATCAGTGATAAATCACAGGCATAGGCAAAAAACATTTAAAAAAAGAATGAACAAGTTGGCTATAAAAAAGATGGTTATTTTTTGACTTGGGGAAATTTTGATCCTAAAATATCCAGTGTTACATCCTGACCCAGAGAAAAACAAGAAAGTAAGTGTTTTAAGCATGACTAGGACACACCAATGTCATTCTCAAAGATTTCACACTGCTAACGGTTTGCTATGTCCAGAAGAATCTCTATTCACGAGCAGTGAAAGGAGCTTTTGTTGTGCACCAGCTCATGGATGGAAAAGAGAGAGAGAGAGAGAGAGAGACCTCTGATCCACTCTGTGTCTATATCCCAGCCCGGCTACAACCTGTGATTGACAGGACACCGGGTCAATGAACGCAACGGATAGGGTAGGCGGGACGTTCAGTCAGCAGGCCTAGTGGGCGGGGCTATGCAAATATAGAACGTTTCTCAAAGCGGGATGCTCTCGTGAAGTGCTTCTGGCGCGCGCCTGGGAAAAGCTGAACATTGAGAAAAGCACCATACATCCTAAACAACAAACAAGCATGGCGTCAAAGTGTCCGAAATGCGAAAAGACAGTGTATTTTGGTAAGTTTATTCATTTTTTTTTTTAACTAATTGAGATATTGTTCCTAACACGTTTATCGAGATGAAATGTGTATTGGAGCAGTGCTGAGTCTAAATGCAAGGTGGCTTCATCTTCATCTGGCTTTGTGTCTCACATCCAGGATCTGAATTACAGCTAAGAACAATCAGGGTGCACGAGCTGGACTATAAATCTGTCATTCAGACATGGATCTGGTCGTAAATCATTGTAAAGCACTTTAGCTGATGAGAGGTTAATGCTCGAAATATACAGCTAGGAAGCTTTACAATGCACACATTTGTTTATTAACAAATTATTGATTTATTAAATACAATCGTCCTGCAATGTCTTCTTATTTTCATTTATTTTAATTTTTTAACCTGTATTAGCTAATTTTTGAGGTATTTAATATTATAACTGTTTTACTGTAGAACGTAAGTGATCATTTTCCCCATGGTTGTTTCATGCAAGTTTACAAGTTCTCACTGAATCCTTAATTTATTCCCCACAGAGATTTTGTTCTGTAATGAAAAAGCAGGTCTATACTGTATTTGTCCTGAGCATTCTTGTTTTTCATGACCAAATGACTTATCCATTGCCATTGTACTTCTTGATTTCCTTCCCCACAGTCTGACTGGACACTGCAAAACCATACACTGTAATAAATCCTATAGGATCCTTTTAATTTCTAAAGTGATCTGTATGCTGAACTTGCTTCATACTTCATGCTTAACTGTAGTTCATCCTATCAGTCAAGCTGTCCTGTAATAAAATCAATTGGCTGAATGGAATTAGGGTTATATAACAGCGATCGCAACCCTCCAGCCGTTCACCCTTCAGACTCATATAAGCAGTGTCCGTCAAGAGAGAACATTTGCTTCTGTTTTCACCCTTAACCCAGCTTTGAACTGATCATCACAAGGGTCTTGACTCTCTGTTGTGTTGTTTTGTCAGGGCCTGATTTTTCAGCATTAGCTACAGCGCCGCACGCAATGCCGTCATTTATTTTTCTAAGTGGTGCAGACTACATTAGATTTTCCAAACCCCTAGACCCAACTGTTTTGTCTGCGTCATAAGGGTGCAGGGCCGGATCAATTAAACAGTGTGCTAATATTAGCGGCCAGCTGAAATCATGGCAGCTGTGGTCTCTCGGGTGTGTCCGACTCCTCCCAGTCTTGGAGCTACTCTGATGACGTCTGATGAAGGAAATTCTGAAAAAAGTTGCCATCCTGTTTCTATATCTACCTTCCAAACTGCTCAAGTTTCCTCAAGAGAAGCTCTATATACAGATTAAATACTACCAGACGTCCAAAGTAGCATATTATTCTTTAATTTTACAGACTGCCTTGTAAGTGTAAGATTTTGGCATTTCTTATTAGAAAGTCAGTATTTTCAATTTATTTTATTTTTTTTACATTTCGGACTCAGGAAAGCAAAAACCGATGTATTCCAAGCACTGTTAAAACCTTCCGTTTATTAACTTTTAACAGTGATAGGAATGGAAATTTACTGTGCTGGTGTAAAACAGTTGGCAGATTTTACCATGCGTCCTAAAACCTGATGTCACAAATGGTATTTTCAAAAGAGCTTCACCTCATGTATGCTGTTTAAAAACGCCAGCGGTAAACCACTATGTTTAAGGAGGCGTTTTTAATGTTTAAAGGATGCGTTTTATTAGGGCGCTTCTTCCTTTATTGGTAAAACTATTCTGCAACTGTTCTACAGCTGTTGTAAGTGTTAGTGGAAGACTGCTGCTTTCCAAATTAATGGCCAAAAAGCCACTTAACTGTCAGTCTTCCATTATGCAGGATTGTAATTATACTTTCAAATCTTGTTTAATATGTTATTCTTAAAGTATATTTAAATATTTATTTTAAGCTTGATTTTTTTTTTTTTCTATGTGTGAGGTAACCAAGCAAGCAAGAATGAAGGAAGGAAGGCTTTGTGCCTATTCTAAGCCTCATCACACACTTTCCTCATTACTTGGAAACAAGCTACCAACTTTACATGAAGTGTTTCATAAAGTGATTGCATTCATTTGAGTCTCAGCCAGATTTCTTTGTACCGCATTTGTGCTGTGTATGTAATTATTTCAGTACTTTTATAAAGCATGCATGTGTTGGTCTTCCTTCTGCCAAGCATTTAATGTTCTTTATAATGAATTCTACTAATGTTGCATGTAAGAACATAGACTGAAATAATTCAGGTTAGATGTTCGGAAAACCACTTCAAAGTATTGCTAATTCATCACACTTCAAATATGAATGTTAGCTCATTGAGCTTGTTCATTGTGTGGTCTGTTATTATGCAGTGATCGAGGAGCATGTACATTTATCAAATCGCTCAAGATGGTTAATGTTCGGACGTATCGTGCAGACTGAAGTCTCGGGTTTGACCATTCCGTTTTTTGTGATAATCATAAGGCACCACTGTACATAAGTAATGCTTGCACAAGGGCCTGTTATGGTGACTTTGGCCTCAGTAAGGAAACCCCACCTTGGCAGGCACCACAGTGGCCTTCTGTAGCCAGGTTTGAAGAGCCCCTGCATCAGCCTGAGAAAGCCAGACACATCTGCACACCAGAGGTTTCCTGACACACCCATTGCTACTGCTACGTAACGCCTGAGTTCAGAGACCAACACAGACTGGAACTTAAAGCTCACACTCATCTGAAAAGTTTATGATTTGTTTGGAGATATAAGTAGCATGTCTCCTCTAAATTAACTTAAGGCCATGGTGGTTAGTCAGGAGAGCATTCGTAGATCAGAAGAGGCACAATGTTATTTCAGAGCAAATGCACTGTTAATTATGAGAGATTGAAGTGAGAGGAAGCACTGGAATGGCCCACAGATTCGTAGAGGTTATTTATGCTGTGACTATACTGTCAGTCCTCCTCTGTATTTATGCGCGGGAGGTTTAGTCCCACGTCCTGATCTATGAGGCGAGCAGATCATGTAGTAATCAGTGCCCTGTAACTGGAATGTTGGATGGGCCCAGCTGGCATGCGCTCAGAACAGAAGCCAGAGCTGAGATTAGTAGGTCTGGTTAGGAGTTCAGCTTTGCAAATATTGTTAGAGGCCCTGCTCTTATTTGCCTGTGATTACACATTATCCATTTGCTCAGCAACCAAGAATTGTACTTTTCCCAGCCTCCCACTTGTTTTTACTTCAGTCTCTCTGTAAGTTGTTAGTTTGCAGACTTGCTGTTGAGAATCACAGAAAAGCAATTAGCTTACCAGAAAGCTCCCATCAGTGAGCCCTGGAAAGAGCCTCTGTAAATTACCAGAGCGCTGCGATTTCTCCTCTCCCCATTACCCACTTAAATACAGCTCTTAAACAATACCCCTGCCTGGATTATCACAGGCTACACACTGAAAAAGTAAAAGCGATTAAAGGAGTTGCTAATTCTGTGAAAATGAGGATGGGGATAGCTGTTAAACTGTTTGCACTAAAAGAGATTACCTTTTTATGGGATAATGGAATATCATGTTTAGCTATTTGCATTTACAGAGGACACTTAAACAATAGTTCATACTATTAATGAACATGCAGTGCAAGAATTCTGCGGCTTGCAAATTATTCTTTTCTATTAGTTTGTCTGTGTATGTATGTTTTATGATCTTCAATCAGATGTGCATGGTGGTGTAGTGGTTAGCACTGCCGCCTAGCACCTCCAGGGTCTGGGTTTGATTCCCAGACAGGTTCGGTTCCCGTCTGTGTTCAGAGTTTGCATGTTCTCCCTGTGCTTGGTCGGTTTCCTTCCAAAGTGTGTTTGTGTGTGTGCCCTGCGATGGATTACCCTGTCCAGGATGTACCCTGCTTCGTGCTCCAAGTCTCCTGGGATAGGCTTCAGGCCCCCAGCGACCCTGAATATCACATAAAGCGTTATAGACGATGAGTGAGTCTGTGTCATTCTGTCGTTCTGTCCGTCCGCCAGCCTGATATCGCCTTATTGATGACCTTTTTTTTTTTTTTTATTTTTTTTTTTATTGGTGTCCTGTGCTTTGATGTCCTTCATTCCAGGAAACCTGACTCCATAATGCAGTTCTAACTACTACAGTGTCCCCAGTGATGGGAACATCAATATCTGGCATGAAGAGGAACTGTGGTGACCCCCAGGCTGTATAAAACTGAAATAATAGCTAGTGCAGTCTGAAATAATTGGCTACACACTGTTTCAAATAGTGATGGAATTGACTTAGGGACCAAACAATAGGATATTATTACGCTACTTAGCTGCTGATTCGATTTGTAGTGCGATTCTGTTAGCATCACAATTTTATAACTATCCCAGTTTGGGGTTACATTTTTTATTTGTTACAATCCCAATCAAACTTATCAAAAAATTTGTTCATACCACACAGGATGCTGTGCTTCCTGCCAATGCGTGAATGGTTTAGGGTGCACCACCTGTAGGAACATAGAGGAACTGCAAACATACATAAAATGAAACCATAATTTAAAAAAATCAGTGAGATTTTATCAGAGAGAAAATCAAAATCAATTGCCACACAGCAGAATCACAATGTGTTTTAAATGTGTTTAAGTAACTGGATTGGGGTCTCAAACTTACTTGGAGAGCCAGTAATTAATACATAGTACAGACAATCAGAAAACCTTTTTTTTTATTTCTCAATGCTTTTTAATTTAAGTCTTTATGCTTTTTCTCCTGCCTAGTCTTCTTAGGCCTGGCACTGCCTTGTGTTTCGCTCTGATGCACTTGCACACCACTGACTCTTTATGTCTCGGTGAACAGATTATCCTTTCATTTTTATTAGAAATAATTTATGATGTTGGGAACTGACATTCAGCCGTTGCATCTCAGGAGAACAGGTCAAGCCTTATCCTCATGGAGGATCTGCAATATAGTAGTCGCATTATTACCTGGTCCTTTATATGCCCTTGATGAAGTCCAGCTTTTTTTTTTTTTTTGTACTCGAATGCATTTTGTTTCATAGTGAACATGATCCCTGTTGCCCTGAGCTGCTCTCCCACGAGGCAGTGAAAGAGACAGGCCCTAAACAATACTCCCTCTCCTGGCGGAAAAGCTATGGAAGAGGAGAGAGCCGGAGGAAATGGCTTGCCCTCTCTGGTCGGTCATGCCCGGGTCTGATAAGAGAAGGTGTTTCCTTTGGTGAATGAAAGCTGCACCAGCACGACTCCGTTCTGCATTGTGTACAGATTTATAATTAGAAATCGTATTCTTAGTGCTGCAGTTATGTCAGTTCTGAAGGGCCAGAAACAGTCTAGAGGAAATCAGGAGATTAGGATACAAAAGAATGAGAATGAGAAGTTGACAAATGAGCTGTCCAGCTGCAGCTTCAATTTTGCATTCAAGTCGATCAGCAGAAGTGTTGATGCACATGATGGAAAAATAAAGCTGCAGCTGCAACAACAAGGGAATTTTCTTTTTTTTTCTTTTTTTTTTATTGTAAACGATGAGAAACTGCTTGATGTATGAAGGGTGTCAAACTGGGACTTTGGTTTAGGTAGCCATAAGAATAACAGACCACAGTAATGAGTTTAAAAGCTCATTTTATTTCTCTATATAATCCCCTTCTACAATAGTGCACTTATCCCAACGTTTCACTAGTGCTTGGATAACATCTAGGTACAACGTTTTCTCAGTACACTGGAGCCAAGAACAGACTGCCATGCTTCACATGCCTGGCCCCCCAGGAACTCCTTTAATGTCCCAAGCATGTGGAACTCCGTTGGAGAGAAGTCTGAACTGTACGGGGGATGTGGCAATAACTCCCAGCTGCCATCCTGTGATGTGCAAGTGGTGTTTATGAATGATTGTGTGTACAGTTCCCACAGACAGGCATTGCACTCGTTGAATGATCCCAGGAACGACTGCAGTGGGCTGCGAGCCACCTCAGTCAGGATCGTTGTTCAGATATATGGAGTTATTTTAAAACATTTGTGCCATTCAAATGTTTTACTGCGGCTAAACAGTTACTGAGTCTCATTTTCGTACTATGCCCGGAGTCTTCTGTAAATGACGATTTGTTTTACGCCTTCATTCACGAGAAACTTCATGAGAAGTCCTGATTTGAGGATCGTACAGTAAGGTCCAAAAGTCTGAGACCACAGTTAAAATCTTACATTTTTGTTGTTCATTTGAAATGAAAAATAAACTAACAGACGAATATTTTGACAGGACTCTGCATTAGTTTTTAAGTCTTTAATTTAAATGTAAGCAATTGTGATATTGAACATGTTAGAAGCTTTGAGCAAAAAGTCAGATTTTTCACATTCCTCATCTCTTCCTCATCTACCTTTTGCCCAAGTTGATTTTGTCTTGTGCTTTCTTGACGATGTTGACCCAACCGGACCAACCCTGATTATAAATTTATGAAGAAATTCGCTATATTAAGAGTTTGAAATTAATACAGCTGAGCCTGTATTGAACTTTCATTGATTTTCTATGAGCTGGTTCTTTACTAAGGCTGAATGATTGTAAATTATGCATACAGGGTTAGATTATTAATTCAGTCTTTTAATTTGCCCAGGGCCTCTCGACTTCCTGTTAGTGATCTTGATTGAATACATCTGGTACCTTCTCAGTGGCAGCCGGAAATGGTTTGTTTGACTGCACTGATTGGATTGACCAAGATACAGTACAATTGGAAAGTCTAGGGAGCCCAGTGCAGACCTGAGAAAGAGGTTGATAGATTTGCACAAGTCTGGAATGTTGCTTGGAGCCATGTTTCAACAACTGCAGATTCCAAGATCAGTTCAAATTACTGTATGTAAATCCTAGTTATCGGGAAGCGTAGCCACTTTGTCAAGGTCTGGACGAAGACCTGAAATGTTGGGTTGCATTTTTATGAGCAATCCAGAAACGATCAAAGCAAAGACCTGCCATGAACTGGTAGCTGCTAGGAGACAGTGTCTGTGTTTACAGTTAAGCGAATTTTACATCACCATGGACTGAAAGGCTGGTGTCCAAGTGGATGGAATAATGAGGAAGGAGGACTACCTCAGAATTCCTCAGCAAACCTCAACTCAAAACCTAACCTCAAATCATTAGCTTGGACAAAATGTAGTGTTCCAACAGGACATGCATCCAATCTGTTTGTAGAACAGATAAAGCAGACTAACTATAAGCTTTTGGACACTCAACCATGTGGAAAAGTCAGGTCTATGGCAGGAAACCAACAAATTTAATTGAAGCCTACCAATTTTGGCAAGTGGTGAAATATCCACTTGCCAGGAGCTTGTTGATGGCTACCTAAACCATCTGCTGAAAGGACAAACTAACCAGGGGACATTAATGTGAATATTAGATGCGCTTTTTGACACTGTATAATTTTGACCAGTATTGATTTCAGAAAACCCCAAATAAACTGGGGATTAAAGTTGTTTATGTTGTACAATCAAGTCTTTTTTTCCTGAAAAAGGTCTGTTTAAAAAAAAGTCCAGTTGCTTCAGAGCTACAGGATCTGTGTTCAATCCTTCCCTCTGGTCATTGTTTGCTCGGGCACTCCCAATGTCTTTAATGGTTTCCTTAGGTTTCTCTTAAAAGCAGACCAGCAGCTGGACTGGCTACTTTTCACCTCAGGGGGAAATTTATAAGTGGGTTTTTCTGACAGACTTGCATCCTCCCTTGGTGTATCTGTGCCGTACATCCAAATGTTCCTTGGTAGCCTCTGAATGCACTGCAACCTAAAACAGGATAAAACACATCATGTTAAACCCAATATATTATGGGTATGCTTTATATTGAATTATTACACAAGCCAGATACATGGAGTAGATTTATCAAAGTTCATCTGATTAGAATTTAATAAATGTGCTGTAACTGATAAACATTCAACCCAGTTGCCTTTACATTTTGATAGCTATTAAAATAAATACTCTGAGAAAAGAAATCGCCAGTGACGTTCTCCACTAGAGTTGCATTATTGAAGTAGACATATCTAAAAGCAGTGCCAGTCTCACTGTTGTGACAACCTGCACTATAAACCTGTCTACTAATTGATGATTACAGGAAAACAAAGAAAGCATTCATAAAGTCGTCATGAGTAAGAACACACTGTAGTGAACACTGTAGTGAGTTTTGCTTTGAGGCTTGAGACAATATAATTTCAGTATAATTCCATTGCTCGAAAAGTTCTAGTGTCATTTGTTTTATAAACATGGACTGAATATTTTTTTTGTGTAGCTATAATTGTTGCTTGCGTGGATGTAGATTAGAAAACTTTTTAAGCATTGATTTAAAACATACTTTTAATATTTTATAAAAAAAAAATTTGAAAAAAAAAGGAAAGGAAAAAAATCCATAAAGGTAGCATTGTTAAAAGTTGTAATCCAGTATGTACAGTAACCATAGATGTGGCATAGAAGCTGGCGCTACACAAACAATTTCTGGCTCATGATGTTTCCTCATATTTCCATGGAAGACCTGGGAAAGACAGTTTTGACAGAAGGTGTCAAAACCCCTAAGTGTACTTATCTGAAGTACTTCCTAGACTGTGGTGCCAAAAATGGCATTTGATAAAGGACAGGAAACCACAGTTACAGGCTTTATCTTCTCAATAGACTATAATGCAACTGGAATGTAACCAAAGGAGCTTCTTCCTTATGATTAAGGAAAACCACTTTGGCTTGCTGATGGGTTTAGTAAGATTTATTAATATTATGTCTGTTTGTTTGTTTCCCCCCCCCCCTCGCCTGGTCTCTTTCTAATCCCTTCTCTCTCTCTCTCTCTCTCTCTCTCCACTAGCTGAAAAGGTGACCTCTCTGGGGAAGGACTGGCACAAGTTTTGCCTGAAGTGTGAACGCTGCAGCAAAACTCTTACAGCAGGAAGCCATGCTGAGGTGTGTATGTCCAGTTGTAGAAGGATATGTATTGGCAAGGCAAATCATAAACTGTTGATGATAAATAGTTTTTGTAGAACCAGACTGTAAAATCATTGGTACACAGGCTGCGCCCTCGTGCCTTTGGTCGCATCACAGCCGTGCTGATATTCAGTACAACAGCACTCACTCTCATGTAATTATTGCTTAATATTTTTGTGTGTGTTGGAGAGGGCTATTATTCTCAAATGAAACATTTTAGTACTGTATGCTGTCCTAGTAAACAGTTTTAACAGTAACAATTTCTAATTCCACTTTTAGGTGTCAAAGTACTGTATATCTGCAGTATGTTTTTGTCTCATACTTCATCACCATTTTTCTTTCCTTTAATATACAGTCTTTATCTTAATCCACCTGTCAGGCCTGGAAATATCTGCCTATAAGTAAATTCATATAAAGAAATCAGAGCTAGGGATGGACCTCCTGCTTAACTTTGATGTAGTATACACCTCAGTGTCATTTTTATTAAGATTATGTTTTCAGACCGACACCAAATCACATTTTCTGGATTGTCCTTTATGGTCAGAGTCGCCTGTTATTTCTGTTGATGTGCGCTTGAGTCAGATGCTACTGAATTATGATTCAAGCATCGATTGTAAATGAATTAAAGACCATATTTAGTAAATCACTGTATGACATTTTGTTGATCTTTGTAGTTAACTGCAGCTTGAGTAATTGTCGTGTTTTCCTTTTCCTTCTTAACTTTCTCATGACACTTGAACAGTCATTTTAATGTTGGGAAACTTTAACCTCTAACGGTGACCGTAGAATGTGAAATTACATAGTGTGAGCACATCTCATCATTACACAGAAATATTTAACGCTTGAAAGCGTTTGATTGATTGATCAAAAGTAGTGACTTTTTGTGGTGGTTTTTTAAATTTATTTTAATTTCTTGGGCACGGGGGTAGATTTGGACTATCCAGGTTTTGTGTTTCTGCCATAATGATCCACAACATGCTCATGTTCCTGTATGATGATCGTAACAGACTTTAAAGTTTGAGATGCGATTTGAGAAGAGGACTGTGATGTCAAGCCTAAGCTTGTTCCTATTTCACTCTCCAAACGCAGCTTGATGAATAACAAAGTGTATTATGAGCCTCAACTGTCATCTGCTTTTTTTTTTTAATGCATCCAGCGACTAGATTAAAGCTGTAAGTGTCTGGTATTTGCATTTAATGTAGAAACAGATCCTCTAACATTCAAAGCTGTATGCTGGTCTGCATCAATAATTTCTCAGTGAGGGTATTTATTGTATATTCCATTCATGCTAGGGCACATCCTGAACTTATCTAAGCCCACCGTGAGTGTGTGCTCCAGTGTGGCTGCCCACATCTTTGTGTTTTGACTACTGGGAAAAGGAGCTTAACCCAAACGTTTGTGAAGAGCGAGTTAGTCTAATTGTCAGAAGTTCTGTAAGTAATCAAGATTATTTCTTGCCAACAGACATGAGGCTTTTTCTGGTGCTGGAAGTGGTGGAAATCTAACATGAGAAGTGAGCATTAAAACATTCTCAATCTATCTGTGCTGAAATATACTTTGTATAGCAGCACAAATAAAACTCTTATTCAGTAACTATTTTACTCTGATCAGTAATAGTGGATCCAGAGATTTTGGAAACCTAAGCTCAGACTTTAACCAGACACTACAAATATATTTATTATTCGACTGGATTAGCTGACAGGAGAGAAATTTATGCTGAGTGCCATATCCATAGTTGTCTTATAATCTGAGAAATTGCCCAGGCTACTCTTTTGTCGACCCCATATCAAATGTGGTGCTTACAGTATGTTGCCATGATAAGGATGTGTCCCAGTAAAGCCCCACTTTTCTAGAAATGCGAGTTCATGCCAATACAATATGTGATACTGTATGTTTAAGACGGATGCTTTAATACTTTTCCTCATGCATTTTCAAGAGCTTGTGTTATTCAGACTTAAACCCACCATAATTCCAGATGGAAAATTCAGAAATTTTACATCTGGAAAAATGCATCCAGAAGTTCTGTTAGAAGACCTCATCCCCTGGATGTGCTTGTAAGGTTGCACTCTTGGAAAACGTGCGTTGAGTTTCTGATGGGGGGGACAATGATATGTTGGTTGGTTGTGGCAAGTGAGTGGGCTGAGACCTCCTAATTCATCTCACTGGTATCTGTTGGGAAAGCAGCCGGACACGAAATGAAATGCAGTAAATCCCTTAGTCGAGTGATTGACTGAGATAGCCAGTGCACCATTCTCCCAGTGATTCTTGTACTGGAATATAGTGATTCTGTTCAGTAGACCTGATGAGTAAAAATCCACCCATTTTCAGTCATGACCAAGTGTGGTTTAACTGCCTGGGATGATAGGATTGTAAGATTTTTTACCCAGCAGACATCTGCTGGCAGGACCACTGGCCTTGTTCAGAATTTCCTTTTGACTTCCTCTCACAGCCGGCCAATAGTTCTTTCCATCATAACCACATCCCATCATTATCCCGGTAACAGAAGTGAAGGTTATTCATATTCAGCACACATCTGCTTATTATAGCTCAATCAACAGAGTGCTAGTAACTGCTGACAGAGTTATCCAGAAAGGGGAAACTGAGCAATCTAGCCACAAATTAAAGGACAAGTGCACACAAGTGGAGACGCCATCATACAAGGGTCATTCGAGTCAAACCAGGACTTTTGATTAGGTGGAATAGCAGAACACTGTTATGAGTGTTGAAAACTACCTTGATTTGTCTATATAATCTCCTGCTACACTAATGCACTTATCCAAGCTTTTCACTAGTACTTGAATACAACAAGGACGTTTTTTTTTTTTTTTTTCCCCTCCCTTCCCCCAGTTCCTGTAATGTGGAAGTGGTGTTTGTGTGTACAGTTCCCACAGACAGATGCGTCTCATCCGCAGGTTGACAAGGGATCAGGGAGTTGGGTTCAGGGATCAGACGTTCCACTCGCTGAATGTTCATGGGAACGAGTGCACTATGCTCTGAGCTACTTTCGGTTAGGATGGTGATTCACAGACGTGCAAGCTTCTTTAAAATGTTAGCACCATTCAGATGTTTTACTGAAGCTCAGTCTCTCATTATCGTATCATGCTTAAATTATTCTGGAAATGTCAGTTCCACGCCTTCATAAGAAATTTTAGGTTTGATTTGAACGCCCCTTTTTATTTATAACAGCCGGGGATATTGGTGAAACAATGCAGGTTGTAAACAGCAGCCAAGTTAAATTTTGTGCCTCATTCACATTCTTCTGCCTTTTTTTTTTCTTTTTTTTTTTTCCCCCCCCCAGCATGACGGGAAACCCTTTTGTCACAAGCCCTGCTATGCTGCCCTCTTTGGGCCAAAAGGTAAGAACTGAGTTCATGACGTTGTACAAAACTACTGTAGTATTTAAAGAATCAGTGCATTAATACCAGATTATAGAGTATGAGTAGTTAATGATAATTGTTAATACAGATTGTGATAATGCAAATGGAATGAATAAGTGTCTGGGATAAACTCCAGGCCTCCCGCCACTCCGTATACAAGATAAAGCAATACAGTCTATTTGTGAGCCATAAAATGAACACCACCTCTAGGTGATCCATATCCTATTGATTGAGTTATTTATCAGTAAACTGGGGACAGTTTAATTGGGTGGGGGACAAAATGATTCGATTACGAATGGCAATTCTTTTGTGTGACAATTCACACTGATTCTACACTAGATATTTTAAAATATATTACTTTGAATAATTGAGGTGGTAGTATTTCTACTTTGGCAGACGGCACAGCATTCTGTGTGGTAGGAGCAAATTATTTGCCAAGTTTGTTTAGTATTGTAAAAAGAAAATGTAAATATATATAAATTATATATTTTTTTATTAACAGGAAATTTGCAATAACAATCAAATCGGCACTTTGGTATTATGATATTTTATATTGTCCCCTGGTTATTCCCATCCCTACACCAAAAGCCCATGTATGCCCGCTGGGACCACAGCACAGTCCGTTTGGCCCAATCCCACAGAAGAGCCAATGTAGCACAAACCGCTGGAAAATTTAAACGCTTCCAGCTCACCTGTCCTGGAATACATTTAATTTCACCTGTTCGCCGTGGTTTCATGTCATCTCACAGAAGATGAACTCTTCTCTATAGTTTTGTGACTGAGTGAGAGCACCCTCTGCTGGTTCATCCATGCCATGTTCAATTGTTTGATGTTCTTACAATGATTTTATTCATATGTCTATTAATGGCAACACTGTGGATTAAATATTAAATAATTAGGGTACAAAATAGGTGAAAAGGGATTTCCAAACTTGAACTGAACCTTGGCTGAAGTCTAAATGATGTATACATTTATGCTTTTACTGTGTTTCAGTTTGGTGGCTTTTATTTTTGCCCCTTCTGCAGGTGTAAACATTGGGGGTGCAGGCTCTTATGTGTACGAGGCTCCAATCAACAAAGAGCCAGCCCAGTCGACTGTGGACTATGAACCCAAACTTGAAGAGAAGCGCGCCCCGGCGTCCAACAGACCTCCCTCTAAAGGTATTAAAAGAATCGCTTAGAGTCTGTATTCACATAAACTCAGTCACTCTGGGGAATCGCTGAAGCCAGCGAGCCAAGCTTTTCCCACAGCTGCATGTCAGAGGCACTTTTGTTAACTCTCTGCTGCTCGTGCCTACCCAGTATGCAGTAAAAGCATCAAAAACAGCTGAAATAAAGGGTCTTTGTTGACGTCTCTGATTTCTTGTTTCAGCTGGAAGCGTCACCACCTTTTCTGGAGAGGCAAACGTGTGCCCCAGGTGTAATAAAAGGGTCTACTTTGGTAGGTCACCCAGTCTCAGATAAGGTGGTAACATGTAACCTAGCACTAAGTGATAAGAATTTTAATAAAGCTTAATTGTGTCATGGCAGCTGAGAAGGTGACGTCTCTGGGGAAAGACTGGCATCGGCCATGTCTGCGCTGTGAGAGGTGCAGCAAGACCCTGGCTGCAGGGAGTCACGCAGAGGTGAGGAGAAAACGAGCACTGCAAAAAATGACTGAAGATAAACCCATAGTGTGATCACTGTGATTTCCGTTGTAGAGGAAGTGTGGTTATTTAGAAACAGGATAATCTAAAAGATTCCATGTAGTGATTTTGCCTGACGTGTTTAAAGTTGCATGCAAGTTATTGTTGATGGAGAAGACACAAGTGTAGTAACTCTTAATGTTTTATTTAATGTATGGAAGACAAGATTGTTTTCATGGTGTATGAACAGATGTTTAACACAGTACTGTCCTTTTCAAAATCCAAAATGCAGTTTGGACTATTAATGTTTTTTTTTTTTTTTTACTTGTCCGCCTGCATCTCCCTGGATTTTACACCTCCCTCCCTCCCTCCCGTCCCCATTTCTCCACACTGGGGACATGGGCCTCACTGAGACTCCTTTGGCAGTGTAATCTACTACTGTCGTAAACATGCTACATTAACTGCTGCTTGGTTGTTGTGACTTTACCATAAACAATGGCTATCAAACCCACAGAAATTTAGTTTTCTTTTTTTTTTTTTTTTATCATGCCATCTTAAGATTGCAACAGCATAATAAATTGTGACCGTGTAAGAGGTTTCATGAAAAAGTTGCTTAAGTAATGGATCATAAACCTTTCCAGTAATTTCACAACTCTGTTTTTAAATGGTCGATTAACACCATCATACTGCAACAATCTTATACTGCTCATATTTCAAACTGTAAATAATAGAAATGTACACAAATCGTGATGTGGTGTTTTATTTTTTTTTGGCAGCATGATGGCAAGCCCTACTGCCATAAACCATGCTACGCTGTCCTGTTTGGACCAAAAGGTACAGTCTCTTTTCACCCTCTAGGTGGAGCTGTTCTATTCATTATTCTCTTGAGCATGCAAACATCCTGTGATCATATTCTAAAAATACAACTCTAGCACTAGACCCTAAGAGGAAGCATGTGCATATTTGCATTAAAAAGTAATCTAAACAAATTTTTCTATTTTTGTATTGACTGTTCATTGTTTTTTATATATAGTTACTGTGTGCATTTTATACCGTGTGTTATTGCACTTTTTGTGTGTGGATGATCCTTTTGTCATATAATGTGATCGTTTCATTGTGATGCTTTCAGGAGTGAACACAGGTGGTGTTGGAAGCTACATTTATGACAAGGAAGTCAACACAGAGGCCCAGCCATGAGCTTGTGTCTTCAAAGTCCCTGCACTACACAGTCACACATCACCATTAGCACATAAAGGCTCTCACAAACACACACCCACACAAAAGGTCCACACCAACATGTTCCCCACAGCCACTCCGACTGAGATCAGTGCCACTATGGACATCTATGGGAACCTGATGCCATGTAACCGAGCCCTTCCTGAGCTTTGATCTTCCACTTATGGTGTCTGTTGGTTTCCTTTTTACACATAGATGCTGTAAGTCTAGACATCCTGTTCTCATGTTCAACATTATGCGTTATTTGTTACAGTGTATGGTAATTTTTTTTATAAATAGATCTTGTGTATATCATCCAACCCATTTATTATTATTATGTTGTACCACACTCATCCACAAAAGGGTGCTAGCTACAACAATGTCAGAAAAAATGATATACAGCCCTGTAAAATGCTGAAAGAATGGAATGTAAGGTTAAGAAAAGAAGTTCTAAAAGTGTTTCTTTTTTAAATATATAAAGGTTTTGCATTTTTAATACTTTGCTGACACATCTTTGCCCAGGTGCAGCATTGTGGTTCTTTAGTCTACAATAAATAAGACTCATAAATCTGTAGAAGATTCGCCAACCCAGATTTACAATTTGGCCCGCCTCACATCGTCTCTATCCCAGCAACGATGTGTATAAATTCAGCAGATATACTGTAAAATAAAAATGTTGAATCTTTATTTTATTTTTTTTGTGAGAGAAATCAAGCCTGTCACTGTGTGGTTGTGAGGTAGAAGGGTGTTGTGTACTGTAGCTTTGTGAGGGGTTCCTAATGCTCGAGTAGTTAAGACTAGTACTTATAGTAGCTATCAATTTTAGCTTAAGTCCAACAAGTGAAATGTATCAATAATTTGTTCAGTGTATTACAATAATGTGGTCCGTATGTAACGTTGAAGATTTAATTTCTTGAAAAGACATTTGCCAGTCAGAATTAGCTGATAGGAAGCTATAAGGGTAACTTTATTGACAAGACATTCTAATGGAATGCGCTTTAGTACTTTAAGACTGTTATTGATTGTATGATTTATTTCTAGTAGGTTCAGAATTGAGAATGATTCTTCCATTTATGTCCTACTGTATCAGTGTTCTTAATAAATTTGTATACAGCAGTTTCTTTGATCTGGTTTTCTGTTTGATCTTGATGTTTCATAAAATAAGGCAAATGTAAAATTTCATTTGCTTTTGATTGTTTTGCATCCAAGTGGAATGGTAGTGTTACTGTTTCATGTTCCTCCAGTTTGGTTCCGAGCACCATCTATGGAGTTTCCCATAATCCTATTCACATCCCTGTGGGTTTGCTTTAGGTTCTCTGGTTTAATCCCCTCCCCCCAAAATCCTTTGCATTCATTGCAATAAAGTGGCATGTCCTAAAATCCTAAAAGGTGTGTTCAATATTGAGTTGAATGGAATGGAGTGGGGGAAGCAGTTCATGAAGATTTATGAAGGCTTGATGTTTTGCAACCATTTTTCAGGCCAGTACTTGACACTCAAGGTCATTGAACATCATACAGAATAAAGTCCCTAGTGTTCATTTAACCAAATAACGATGGGTTCCCTGTTCAATCTGGTTCCTCTCAAGCATTCTGCTTATTGTCATCCCAAGGGGTTCTCCATAATCTTTTAATCTTTAAAGCTGCTTTGTGACTTACCCATGTTAAAAGTGTTTTATATAAGTAAAACTGAATTGAATCCAATTGGACTCGTATAAATACTGCTTGGTGTTAATTCAGCACTGGGGAATTTGCTGTGCATGTTCCACCATGATACTTTTTTCTTTCCTTTAAAAACATTTTATAGTCAAAACACATAACCCAAGCTTTCGACCAGCAATCTATAAATTATGTATTTCATACTGTGCTACTTATGATTGAACAAATGCTTCATTACATAAGCTGCGTTGTTAATAGCAGTACATTGTTCACAGCGGGCCATCTGTTTGACCTTTTCTTTACCACACCCAGTTATTAGCTGAGGACCAAAGGCAGACCTGGCAGTACAGTTACTGATAACTTTGAATGAGCCCTCAGACATGACAGGCAGTGACAAAAGACATCACTCATCCAGAGTGCACAAATAATTTCCAGCTGATCTCACCACTATATACTAATACTCAAGAATGTAAGACATATGGTTATGCATTGTCAGTGGGATCTTTTTTAAATTAACATACTTTGTAGCCACAAGGTTAAAGCTTTTGCAATGCAATATTTTTAAATCGAGCTCTAACTGAAATAACAAATGAATAAATTGTACTGTACATGTTACATGACACAAATTTTCAATTTTCAACATGCACACTCCCAGTATGGGAGCCAGGTTTCACTCTGACCTCATGCTGGGACAATGTGACAAAAGCTACAACGACCTGAAAGTTTCTGTATCTGTACAAAACTGGTAATGCTACATATTTCACTTATTCATACAGTATTTAATCACGAGGAGTGTGGGCAGAGCTTCTACAATGGGTTGGCAGGCTCAACCCAGTAACTTTATTGAGGAGGCAGTCTAGGATGGGGTAAAATAATAATCCACACATACAGTAGGGGAAGCCTATGTAAATTTGTAAATGTAAATTTGCTTGTTCCTACTTGAATTGATCATTTTCAGCATTCATTCTCAGATAAATACTGAGATTTTAAAGTTATTCAATTTCTCATCTTATAGTATGGCATTGGTAACTACCACTTATAATAATAATAATAATAATAATAATAATAATAATGTTGTTGGTCTTCGTCTGCTCCCGGCAAATTGTTGCCCCAGTGGACCATCCGGTCCGCACATACAAGGTTGGCAAAGGTTTTTATGCCGGATGCCCTTCCTAATGCAACCCTCCCATTTTATTCAGGCTTGGAACCGGAACTGCATCCAGTGGCTGGGGTTTTGGGCATTGGCTGGGTGTCGAACCCGGGCCTTTCACATGGCAGGCGAAACACCTACCACTGGGCCACCAGTGCCCTATAATGATAATAATAATGATAATAATAATAATAATAATAATAATAATAATTAGACTACAAGTTATATATGTGGATACTTTAACTCCACTACATCCTACAACAAATATCTGTCATTTCTATTTCACTACATTTGTGCATGGTGTGGTAATGTCGTACATTACAGTGAGCTAATAAAAGGTCAGTATTTTTGATACTTAAATCAGTTTAAAGGTAAATACCTTTGTACATTTCCTCAAGTAGAAATGCAAATGGGGAACTTCTACTTTTACTTCATTTTACAGTCTTATCATGTTGATTCATACACATTCACATTTCATACAAACTTCCATAATTTCTTTTGTTGTGTAACGCTGCTTCGCGATAATGACAATTGTTAAAAGCGCTATACAAATAAAATTGAATTGAATTGAACTTGAGTATTAAGTTACCTGTATACCTTTTACCCAAATACAGAATTTGTATATTTTGATGCGTGCTTAAAGTTTGATTGGCCCATAATATTTTTGCACACACTATAATAAATAGACTAAATTGAGTCACATCATCATTATAATCGTTGTAAAAAGTTTAAAGACTTGTGTCTTTATGTATCGTGATGTGGCCTGATCCTACAGCTAAAAAACACTGGCATGTCTGTCTGTAACTCGACTGCACACTGTCCAATCAAACTCCACCCATGGAAGTAATGCTGTGGGCTGCATACAGACTCCAGAACTTTTCAGTTTCCACTAGGGACGTATTGTTCTTAGATGAAATGCAGTTCTGTCCACACACACACACAAGGGTCCAAATAAAACAGGGCCTGGTTAGATAAAGTGAGATTTAGCTTGGAGAAGATCGGGTGCAGCTGTGCTTCTACACACTCACACAGCAGAGTCTGACATTGATGACTTTGTGTACTGTAGCTGAGGGCATCGTTTAAAAGCTCTGAAGTTGAACTGTAAAACGGCAAATAAAATGTTTTTTTTTTAATGTGTCCACTGGAACACTGTATCATCATTGAGTATGGCTATTTTCAGTCACACGCTACGGTAATGTTTGTGCAGGCGTATTCCAAAATGGGGATGTCATCCAGCAGGGTGGAAATCATATAGAGAGAGAGAGAGAGAGAGAGAGAGAGAGAGAGAGAGAGATGGAGCAAATACAAATTATTGAATCTAAATGGGTCACTAAGGTTTGAGCCCAAAAAAAATTATACTAAATTGGTTTTGGTTTGGTCGAGTGTATAATTGTTATTTTTTGCTAATTAACTTTATAAACATGAATAACACTTTGTTAGAGTGGTCTTGTGATGCCAAAATGTTCTGGCTGCTTCAGTGTCAAGAGTGAACAGCTGCTCAACATTGAAACATTTGTGAAAGCCAAATGAGGTTGGATTACTTGGAGGAAGAAAACTCTAAAACTAGATATTTCTCATTTGTTGGAGTGAATCTGCAGGCTGTATATATTCCTCTCAGACAGACAGACTGTAAAAATATGAGCTACGCTTTTATTAACCCAGTTGTAACAACAGGCTGAGAGACATTCAACTGGTGCCTGTTTCTTTGCTCAGAATTTCCAGACTCCATCTCTCGCAAATAACAATATTCTCTCACTCCTATTGTATGCCAGGACCAGGACTTAAGTAAGCAAATTGGGCTAGACACAGATCTGGGTTTGACTTCCTGAACTCCTAGATAAAAAAGAAAAAAGAAAAAAAGTGGGCACACAACTTCTCAAATGCTTCTGCCAAGCCAAACAGAATACTGTACCTACTCATCTGCTTTTAAAAACTTTTTTTTTTTTTTTTTTTTTAAATAAATAAATAAATAAATAAATAAGTGTTTTAGACTGATGGTACTGATGATGAGTATCCTAGTGATGCTACAGACTTCAAAGTACTGAGTTAAGTTAAGTTGCTCTGGAAAAGAAAATCCTCTTATTGTTATCATATTGTAAAGCTGGTTGTATTTCTGTTTTTATCATTCTAGTTGCCGTTGCAGAGTTGAGGGCGGTGCACCATGTTAGAGCGGTCCTCTCACTGCAAGGACAAGGACAAGATGAAAAAAAAAAAAACGACATCTGCATCTTCTTAAATTTCAGTACGGAAGTAATGAGAGTGAGCCACTATTAAGTCTTGTTCTTACATTTTTAAAGACATTGCTAACTATACAAATTCATTGCTGAAATTCATTATGTGAAATAACCTTTGCCTTGCTCGTTCCTTTCTTTTCTGTTTCTGACATTAATGTTGACTGCGTGTTTACTTACGGCCTCATAATCACAGCATTTAATCTCAGCTGCCATTGCATACCAGATATCCTCCTCATTAGTTCCATCCCTTTGGGATCACAGTTGTTTTGGTTTAGGAGCAAGAATCTAAAAGATATCACGATGTAGCTGTGGATCTAGGTTGTTTGTTTTCTAGGCATATTTTAGTTGCCCAGAATGATAGACCGGTAGAGAAGTAACTCAGTCCACATCTAGTGACACCGGCCTCTATCTACAGTACGCTTGTCCACTATTTCATTAAAGACAAATCAGGTGGATGGAGGTAATAGATGAAAATGAACACAGAGGACAAACTGCTATTTCTCAACATCCTCAACACCTGGACTAAGCAAGATCCATCCCGGTACCCGTTCTGGAATTTTCACACACACACACACACACACACACACACACACACACACACACACACACACACACACACACACACACATTATCACAAAAATTGCATTATGACACAATGCTACATGCATGCTGCTATGGAACAATTGTTTGCACTGTTGTCTTCCATTCATCATTGTTCTGTCTAGTTAGCATTCATTGTCCTCCATATTCACTGCGTATTTTGCATTTGTTTTACACTGTTCAATCATGCGTACTATGCTGCTTTATTCTTGTGTATTATTCCATGGACCTGAAGAAATGACCTATTTCAAAACAATATATTTGTTCAATATTAAATGGAAGCACAGCAAAAAAATCCACTTACCCTGTCTCAAGAATATGAATTAAGCAATATCATACTTGTGGTTGCGTTGTTGTACTGAATATCAGCACAGCTGTGATATTTGCAGCACTCTAGCTGAGCCGTGCTGA
Source organism: Clarias platycephalus (assembly GCA_030068275.1). NCBI lineage: Eukaryota > Metazoa > Chordata > Actinopteri > Siluriformes > Clariidae > Clarias > Clarias platycephalus. The sequence continues at coordinate 17,607,995 of JAQQZT010000005.1, forward strand.
TATTCAGTACAACAGCGCATCTTCAAGTGTGATATTGCTTTCATACAGCGGTTCTACAAGTGCTATTTATTATCAGCAGATTATGATTTGTTAGTTTATATAACAAGTTATTTTACTCCTTCAACACATATCCTTCAACGTTCTTATTTATTTCCATACTTTTTAATCATGTAACGCTGCTTTTCAACAATGACCATTGTTAAAAGTGCTAAACACATCAAATTGAGTTGAATCGAAATTGAATCGTCTTGCTCTGTATCACCACTCAAGAAATGCTTTTCATCCAAGCAGATCACTCGTTTGAAACTAACTGTTGCGTAATGTTTATTGAATGCAGAACCAGAGCAACACTAAATGAAATTCAGAACCATGAAAACCAGAACGTAGGGAGACCATGGTGATTTATTACATAACTTTCACACTGCACAATTTCATTTCTTTCGTCCCTCCATCTTTTTTTACTTCAAGTAAAATTGGAAGAAAGATATCAGATTGATTTGTGAACAAAATCCCAGCTACCCAGCAGCTGCAGACCCGTTACCATTCCACAGTGCTGCATTCTTTAGCGGCTTGAAAGTTTTCCCACATCTACCCACCCTCTGCTATAGCTCTCCCGCTTGGGAAAACCTTTCCCTTAGCCGCCCTTTTCTTGTCTGGACAGCAAATCGGAGTTTGTGTTTGAGAGCTATGGTTACCATGGAGACGGGAGCGTTCTCAGACATCCAGCATTCCGGAGTATTTTAAGGGTGCTGACATTTTGTATCATACAGCAGGCGTTTAAAATCTTTAATTTCCTGTTCATGAGGAAAAATTCACATAAACGAGTTGCCTCTTAAGGCTAGAGGAACCAAATGTAAAAACTAAAATTTGTTTTCTAGACTGATAAAGACAACAGATAAAGCTGTACAAAAAGAAAAATTAAACTATATTAAAGTATACGACCCAAATCTGAACATCAAAAACTGCATGATGAATATGTGCCATAAACAGAGACTATAAATGTTACCATTTGATGCCACAGTTGATTGCTTTGACTTTGCAATCTGAAAATGTCAACTTTCCTTATATTTGGAAAGTCTTTTTATAGAAAGTCTACTCACGATATCCAGTACAGAAACGTTGACTTTGATTATTTTGGAATAGGAAAAATACAAGGCTTAAAATAGCAGAAATGTGGTTCATGTAATAAAAGCCATAAAATAAACAAAATTACCATTCACTATATTGTGTAATAAAAATAGTCAATATTTGGGTTTAATTTATAGAAGTCCAACACACCACAAGTTTAAACCAGCACTTTGTTAGTCCAAAATTGGAATAGTTAATGATGTTGTTTGTCCATTCTTCCTCCCAGGGAACTAATGGCACAAGGCACCCTTTTGGATATGCCAATCAGTCTACACCACATGTCTTGTCACTGTGGAAGAAAATCAAAGTAGCTGAAAAAAACCCACAAAGCACAGGGAGAACATGCATACAGTAAATATCCTATTATACTAAAGCAGCAATGATGTATTAAATTCTTTCGTTATGAAACCCTGATATTTTGTAAATCAGACTTGTGGAGAGAATAATCACTGGCATTCGTCACAACTTCATACATATTTTCTCTTTAATACAGATAAGAGAAGTATCTAGTTTTAGCGTGAAATACATTATAACAACGACTATTTATAAGTGTTTATTTATTCATATCATGATGATGAATGAATGATTAATAAACTAATCAATATGATATATATGATGTATAGAGAGATACTGCCCTTTACTCTCATTTCGATCACCAAAACCCACGACCACATTCATGCTTTAATCTTCAACCCAGGCCATATCAAACAACTGCAACTCAAACACTTCTTAAAGTAAAATAACCATTTCTGCATGCAAATAAAACACAACTATAATATGAAGAGAGGTGAGCACATACAATTAGAGATAAACTCTAGTGTTCTGTGAAACAGTGTTCATCCTCCTATGTACGAACAAATATATTGCAACTCAGTAACAGATGCCAAGGGGACTTAAGGACACAGACATAAATATTCATGCAGGTGTGTTTCCAATTACTGTTCCATACCGCCATATTCCCTCGTTAGATTTACAAGATGTTTCCAGAGTAATGCTTCTTTTATGGGTCAATTTTAGCGGAACAACAGTGTTTATTAGCAGCAGACCTCAAAGGAGCTGCCATGCTCAGATCTGATTAAAAGGTCAATGATGGGAGCTTTAAAAACACATACTTAACTTGGCCTAATATAATGGATATACTGAATAATCTAACATTCTACATGACAACTTGTGTCCTTGAAGCAAGCAAGCTGTCTGTGTAAGTTACAAGTGATGTAATGAATTACTAACTACAGGGCGTAACTAAAGTCATCATATGTTGGGAAAATTAATGCTTTTTCAAAATTGTTATACTTTAGATAGTGGGTGAGCGAAAAAAGTACCTGCACTCTGGGTGAAGGATTTATTTTAGAAGGATTATTTGAAAAAGACAAATACATCACTTTTCGACACAATCTTCTTGCTTTTCAATACACTTTGCCAAACTAGATTTTGTATTCTCTCATTTAAAAATGTTTTAGACTGAGCTACGAACATCAGTAATGAATATTCATCCTCAAAGGGCTGCTGTCAGGGGACCAAACAGGTAAAAGACTGATGGAACGAGGTTAGCGCTATAGGGAAAATGTATAGTGGCAACAACGAGGGCAAAAATGTGTCGGGCATCCATTTCTGATTGCACCGCAGTTACAAATGAACTGATGTAACACATTCAAACCTGCACAGCAGTAACTGGAGTGACGGCAGCCTGGAACGCAAAGTGTTGATATTAATATAACTGGATTGCGAATAATTTTTGACTCACCCTCCTATATACATAAATAAATATTAATTTGCACATCCGAATGCTTTCTTGGACTATCTTTAGTTTTGATAATGATGTGCATTCAGTGTAAAATGTTTTGACGACCTTATGGAATGTCACACTAATTTCCGTCCAAAGTGCAAAACGTTGTGCACTGTACATGGTGGTTGCATTGCTTTATCTGCTTCCCTTCTTACCCTGACACATCCATTGCTGTCGAATATTGTAATCCTGGACTCATCACACCACATGACTATTTTTCATTGCTCCAAAGTCCAATCTTTATGCTCCCTACCGAATATAAGGGTTTTTCTTTTTTTTTGGTCTCACTAACAAGTTCTTATGACCACAGATGGTTTCATCCCAATCCTGTGAGTTCCTGTTTCTTTGTTCATGTGGAAATGATCTTATTTTTAATATTAAACATAGCTATGATTTCTACTGTCCATTTATGATGCAACTTTACAAAGCATTCAATTAATACAATCCAGATTTTTTTTTCTGACCACATTCGCTCAGCAAACTTTACAGTTCAGCCCTATCCTTCCACGTTATAATAATGCATTTTACAGTTCTTAACCCAATTCCAGTAATTTCATCTTTTCTCATTATTTGTACACGGTAACATCTTTTCCACAACCACGGGGGAGATCTTTCAACGGAGAAACTGAGAAGAACTGAGAAACTACTCACTGCATCGGTTAAAGTTAAAAGCACTGTTGCCAGCTAAACATATTAATTAGTATGACATTTTTGAGTAGTTAAATCAAATTTTAGGTAGACTCTAAAAAAGGCATTGAAATGTATTGGAATAATTCTTATGGCTGGATTGGGAAGTTGTTGCATTGAGAACACAAGTCGAGGTGCAATTACATGCATAACCAGATGTGATAATGTGAGCTCATCGTGAGTGGGAGAGATGACTCTCCGTCTGTGTGTGTTTAAGAAGAAATGGCAATCATGTAGAAAACCAGTTACCAAGTTACCAAGTTTGTGAAAATCAAGTTACAGTTTGCTAAAAGGTGTTTATTAAATTACGTATGGAGACTTTGGTGATCACCCTGTATATTTTTACCATCATCCTTTTACAATATGGAAAAATTCCTACAGGTGTTTAATGATTTTGTTATGTAATGAAAACTATTGTAATGGTCAACATGTTAAACTGAGCCTACAAACATTTTGAAGGATCCGACTGATGCTGCTACACAATGCTGGTTCAGTTCCAATAAGAGGAGAATGATTGCTTCTCCAGCTCTTATTCCTGCTGTCGCACACATTTTACTAGCAGCACATTTTCCACAGATACTTTCAAAGCAATCCAGGCAGTCAAAATAAAACTTAAAATAGTTAGCATCCAGATCAAGCTAGGACATTTATTTGGAGTACAGTAAGTTCTTTCACTTGGTAATAGTGTACTTTATGTCAGGCCTATTACTCCTAAGTCAGGCACTGAAAGAAGAGAAAAGACTTGTAGATATATATATATACACGGGATATATAATTAGTATAACAGGGACCAGTAACTGTAGCTTCCAGGTGTTACATATCCATTCTTCTAAACACCAGTTCAACCTCCATTATGAAATAATGACAAAGTTCTACAGCCTTTCAACTACATCAATACAATCTTCCTTGGACTTTTTACAGATGTGCTTAAATACATTAGCAACATTCAGATGCAGCCACGTTGGATGAGTATTTTTTTTGCAAGCACGCATAAAAACCAAACCCCATTTCCCAAACCAATAAAAATCTCAGTAAATCTACATTCATGTTGATTAAACTTGCTAATCATTACCATGTTGTGGTTGGACCTGCTCCAGAAAGAACTTGGGTAGTATGATGTGCTCATCTAATTAGTGCCTATGGTAGTTTAGAGCATGGGAACAAATTACACGAGACGAATGGTTGATTGCAGTACTTATACGCTCTAAGAGCACTTGTACATATGATCAGCCTGATTACAATTTCAGAGCAAGCCAGCTAAATATAATACCGCAGAGTAAAAGCTGCATTAGCCTCTGAGTACAGTAGGGGGAAAAAAGAGAGAGAGAGAGACCGGGCTGGTAACTCAATGCTTGACTGCGAAGTTATTCTACTTTTTGGCTACGTAAATCAGAATAAGACTGATCTATGATCAAGAGCCAAACCTACTCCCCTCTGACTCACAGCGCTTGAAGATATCCAGAATGGTAGATGAAGGTTGGAAATTTGGCATAAATTGAGCTGGAAAATGGGATGCTGTATGTCAGTAGGCAAGACACCAGTGACTTCACACACTGAACAAAGAGCAGAAGGGCCCTACCCTAAACTCCTATCACATTAAGTTCTGATGTCATCTTCTACCACCCATTAGATGCCATGGCTGTTGCAGTGTGATTGAATCAGTCCTCACTTTCTCTCTCTCTCTCTCTCTTACACACACACACACACACACACACACATGCACGTATATGGAGTCTCTGTCTAACATCAGTACATCATTCAAGCTTTAATCTAAAACCTTAGCTTTGAAGACTCGTTTCCCTTACGTAAAGCTCTGCAAATATCCTTTAAAGAATTATCAGGTGAAACATTTTCTCGTGTATATCTTGAGGAACATTAGTATAATTACTAAACAGTGTAGACAGTTCAGCTACCATGAATTTCGCTGACTACTGACTACCCGCCATAACATTTTGCCCACCCGCCTAATAATGAGTTTTGCCACCATAACTGTGATGCACTGTGTGTTCTGACACCTTTCCATCACAAACTTTTCATCAATTTAATCTTCACTAGAGCTTCTGTTGGATCTGACTACAAGGCTCAGCCTTCTCTCCCCATGTGCATTAGTGAGCCTTGGCCACCCATGACCCTGTCGCCAAGTTCAACGGTTTTCCTTCCTTCCACTTTTCCTAGGTCCTTACCAATGCAGACCAGGAACATCCCATAATAATTGCGATAGTAGTTCTCTGATCCAGTCCTCTAACCATCACAATTTGGCCCTAGTCAAAGTCAGTTATGCTTGCCCTAATATATCCCACCAACTTCCAGCCGCCATTATACCAAGATATTGAAAATGTAGCTACTGTGAGAAGGGCCAAATTGTAATGGCTAGACAACTGGGTCAGAGCAACTCCAAAATTGCAGTTCTTGTGGGATGTTCCAATATTCAATATTCAATGTTCAATATTAGGCAGATGGTCATAATGTTATGGCTGATCAGTGTATATGTGGATTTATTATATCACTTTATGTTTCTGTTGTGAACCACAGTCCTGATAACTAATGTTTTTATGCTGTTTATACTCATGTTCCTCAAGATATACATGAGAAAATATGCTTATGCTTATAAAAACTGTATTATACAAATTTGGTACAAATGATTATATCATAGCTCTGTGGTCATTGTCTTAGATACCGTAAGGTAATAATAACAGCTTGTAAATATTTACAGTCTAACATAAGGACAGCATATTTTGTGTCATAACTCAAAACACGGGTGCAGCACTGATAAGACCTGCTCTTTGGTCACAGCTGTGATGTCACTGCGGTTCACTGTCTAGTGTCGTAATCCCAAAATAAACAGGTAACCCCTCCCTTAATTGTTATCAGAGACACACATCACCTTTTGACTCGTCTCTCATTACAGACATTCAAATGCCTTATTTAGGCAGTGGTACCAATGTTGCATTTGATGAGTTGAAACTTACTGTTTCTTGAGGATCCGCTTATATACACTTTACTGTATATAATACACATGTCTGCCTCAGCCTCTGTCTTCACTTTGTTATATCTGTTTGATGCTTCTGTAACTTTAGATGACATGTTCGATCAACACATTGGATTGGTAGAGGTGTGGACAAGCACAGATGCAGCTGCGCAACTACAATTTAAAAAAACTGTTAGCGTAGATATACTGCAAACGAATTTTAAAATGATAGTTTATTGTCTTTAGACTTTAAAAAAAAGCACAATTCTTATGATTCAGATATTATAAATGGCGCAACATTGTCAACACTCATTTTTGTGGTTGGTTTATGTAAATGTGATGGAGAAGATCCCAAATGCTGATATTTTCAATGTAATGTAGATATGAAAAAGAAAAATAGGAATATTTATTAAACGAAATACAGTGTAGAAACATTCTGAATTAGTCAAACATATATTTGATAGACCTGATTTCACAACATCCAATACATATGATTCAATTCTGCATTTGATTCAGGCCATCTCCATTCCATTCCATTCCATTCCATTCCTGATGCTACCATGCTGTCACTGTCCTTGAGCAAGATCCTTAATCCCCAAGTGAAAATATGTCGCGCTGGCAACTCGACAGCGTAAGTAACTTCCACAGAAACAACAGATATATCTCCAGGATGGGGAGTATCCATCGCCTGATCCTATCACGGACCCTATTCCTATACCTTATCCCATCTATCTCAAGTGCAAATTGAAAATGTATTGATGTGTCCATGTTTTCGTTCCTGTAAGTAACAGCAATTTCTTCACTGACTTAATTTTATCTGGGAAAAAAGGTTTTCTATAGTTTTCTATATTTCAAGTTAAGTATATTATGTTTATATATTTTATATTTTTATATATTTTTTATATTTTTGTTCTATTTTCAATAGCTATGTTTTTCTATAGCTCAGTTACTGTATATTCTATTTCTTATTTTATTCCATAATTTATTTATTTTTATTTTAAGGTCATGAACGGTTGTATAAGCATTTCACTGCATATCTTCTGTATGTATGACTGTGTATGCGACAAATAAAATTTGAATTTGAATTTGAATCAGTACGACCTCGACTCTCTGCTCTACATTAATGACCTCCTTAAATGCTTTCTATCACTCTTATATCTCTCTGAAATACATGCACACGGGTTGGATGTCATGTCCATCAGTTGTTGTTAGGAATGCGTTATCTACAGTATATTCTATTTCAATTCATATCTAGGCTTAGACATAACTGTGACTGTGTCTTAGACCGTTGGACAGAGTTTATGATTTGAGTTGTTCATTTCTTTACTGCCCCTAGTTACGGGTGTGATCAGTAAGATTGTTACCGGGTGATTACATACTCGCTGAAAGACATATGTGAGTTGAATGACAGGATAATCCTATGATTGTAACCCAGAGGTATGAGGTGATATGCAGGTGCAACATTTGTGTTCATTGGACCATTTCCAACATTTATAGTTGCAAAGTAACAAGTGACTCTTAGTGACACCAAGCAAGCATCAATACCAGATCAAAAAAAGGAAAAGAAAAAAAAAAAGGAAATGTAACAGGATTGATCGATTATATTCAACAAACACTACTAATTCTAAACTCTTTTTTCTTTCATGAACATCTATATAGTACAGAACAAAGGGAGAGTTATAAAACTGCACCCCTTCATTATACAGTGTTCTGTCAGGACAGAAATAAACGGCGCGCTAATCTAACATCTGCCTTGCCTTCACAGCAGAGGCCCACAAGGAACAGTTCAAAATACATAGTTCAAAACACATGACAACATTTCACTTCCTGTTTTCATTCTGCTTGTTTCTTGTTACCATAGCACAGGAAACAACCCTAAGCAAATAAGCACTGGTTGCCAGGAAACATGCTTTTCATGCTGCTGTTTGCTAATTTTATGTTTTTAGGAAGAAAGTAAGCCAAAAGCCAAGAAGAACACAGATACATGTGCAGCCTGGGAAAACCCTTCACATGGTGAAATTTTGACAGTTTCAGTTCTTTTGAGTTCCAAAAGATTCAGAAAAAAAAAAGACATTTCCTGAACTGAAATATGTTTCCTTTTTTGTGTATTGTCTAAACCAGGAGTTACAGCCTTAAAGTCTGGTTTTCCCCAAAAAAATTAAATTGCAGAATGTTGCATTTTATAGATTAATTTCCACTTATTATGAAAGACACCAAAAACGCGGTTTATTAATTTAATTTACATTCACATTTAAAAGGTAATGTACAGTAAAGTACAAATATGTCCATAAAAGTCATGTCTGTTCCATAATAAACTTAATTCTCATGCAGGCTAATATCTTATGATTAATAATTATTATACCTTGTATTTGATATACAAAAGGACTACCAACGTTTATAGGTTACTATAGGCCAGTGTATTTACAGTACAAATCATTTTATGAATTCTTAATCTCTGAAGTCATCTCATTAAGACACGCTGTACATCCATCCATCTAGGATCCTCTATAATCCACCTAGGGACTGTGGAGGCCAAGGATGACCAATGTACTTATTATTTATTCCTATTCCTGGTAGGACATCCAGTCAACATACACACACTACAGACAATTTGGGAACACCACTCAATCTGCATGTTTTAGAACTGTGGGAAACTAACCAAGCACAGGGAGAACGCGCAAACTTCATGCAAAAGACCCCGAGACGTGAATCAAACCCAGACCCTGGAGGTGCAAGGCGACAGTGCTAACCACTATGCCACCGTGCGTCCATGAACACACCCATGAAGTGAATTAAAAAATTTCATTTAATCTACTTATGATGAAAAATCAATACATCATTGTCACCCTAATAAATAATTTTAAATAATAATAAAACTTTGGCTTGGTGGTTTGAATCTCACGTCCAGTCTGTGTATGTGGAGTCCACATGCTCTCTCTGTGCTTTGTGAGGTTCCAATAAGCACTCTGGCTTCCTTTTACAAACCAAAGACATAATTGCTGTTTCCGTGTATGTGAGTGTGTGCTTGTGCTCTGAGATGAGTTGACACCCCATCTATGGTGTATCCTTGTGCCATAAATTCCTTCAGGTAGATTCCAGGCCTCCCCTGTAACTCTACATAGAATAAATGATATAGATAAGATAGATAGGGTTATTTTTTATGCTGGTATCTGATCACAAACTAAGCTGATTACACACACTGTATATACATTTCATTTAGAGATGTAGCCATCCACTGTTTCAGGTTGACACACTCTGAATTTATTGAACTGCCCCTTTACCTAACGTAACCCTTGCAGTACAATATCTAAGGCAGTATAAAACATAACAAAAACAAACAATTCCACATGATTCTGGTGATATATATTTATAGATTATATCAAATAGTTAACATTTATATGCTATTGAGAGAAAAAAAACCAATTTAGGCTCAACCCTTATACTGCAACGCATCTGGCTGTTGACCAGATTTCAGCCACAGGCTTCCAGATGTGGTACTTTGAATGAAGCGTTTACATAAACACAATCCTTCCCACAATTCACCAAAATATACAAACCACTTTCATGTAGGACAGAAAATGAAAATACACAGCCTCTAATTAAGTGTAATAGACCTCATTAGTAAATCATGAAACAATCAATTAAAATATGAATCTCTACAGGAATGCACAACAAAGATATGCACAGGGAGATGAGAATGAATAGGTTAGCCGACATTTTGGAATTGCTTCAGAGTGTGAAATTTTAACAGGTTGTTAAGTAACATACAGTATGTTGCAATTTGTGAAACTTGAGCATCATAATGTTTACTAAGAGTGAAAGACAGAAGATACAGATGCCTACGTTTAGATTGGAAAGTCTGTTTTTACTGTTGCAATGAAAAGATGTCTTACTTTGTTTTTTATCCTGCAAGTGGAAACACAAAGATGTGAGCATCAATCATTTTTAAGGTTCATAACTCATATCTCATCACTGCAAGTTAAATATGCATTATTACCCCATACAGGTTAGATTTAGCACATTCTCCCCAATGGTACTGGAACAGCAAGGCCTTTTTTCCTTAATATTTTTTTTGTTTATATTTTTGTATACACTAAAGACATTTAGGTCTAAGATCAAAGATGAATATCAGATGACAGCTCAGAATTTTAGCTTTGATTTCCTGTTGTTTATATCCGAATGTGTTAACCAACTTCAGACGTGGGACTTTTTGCTTCAACCCACCCATTTCTTGATTATCAAAAATGTTAGCACATCTGCCTAACACATAATATTTGTTTGCCTAGGTGGGACGTCTTAGATTGACAATTAACAGTGCTGAATGTCCCATTTTAGTCTGAGCCGTGGGAGTGTGCATGTGAAGACCTGCAAGTATATGATGATTAGGAAAAAAAAAAAGCAGATAAACCAACATGAAGACGAGAGATCTGTCAATGGGAGAAAATCAAACCATTTTGAAGCTGTGAAAAAAGTGGAAAATATTCATTACTGCACAAGCACTGTATACAGGCAATACATAAAAACTTGAATGTCCTGAAAAGAAAAGAAATTGCCAGCGGACTAATGAAACAGGCGATTAAAAGGTAGACTAAGGAAAACAACAGTAGAAACAAAACATCAGTGATTTATGTCATTACCAACTGCCACAGGGGAGGGGCAAATGTAGACAATCCACTGTTCTAAGAAGACTTCAAGAGCAGAAATACAAAGGCCATACCACTAAATGTAAACCACTCATTAGCAGTAAGAATCAAAAGGCCAGGTTGGAAATAAACAGAGAATGAACAGAGATGAGCAAAAAGTTCAGGAGCCAAGATAACCTTCTACCAAAATGATGGAACAACCAAAGTAAGAGTAAGAAAAGAAATGCTCATGGTTCAAGCTTATCAGTCAAGTACGTACAGTGGAGCTTGCATCATGTCTTGAGCTTGCATGGCTGCTTCTGGAACAAGCTAATCTTGATAATCATGATGGTTGCAGGTGAGTGAATTCAAAAGTCTACAGAAACATTCTGTCTGCCAGACATACTGTACATGCAATGTAATTTGGAAGAACTTTATCATGCTACAAGACAATGACCAATAAAAAAAAATCAACATAACAAAGGATTTCATCAGTGGGGGGAAAAAATTGGATGTCTTAAACTGACCAAGTTAATTATCAGGCCTTAACCCAATTGAACATGTGTTTCACCTCCTAAGACCGAAGGGGGGAAAAAAACAAAATAAACAACAACTGAAAGAAATTTCAACACAAGCCGGGAAAAGCATCACAAGAGAAGAATGCATCCGTTTACTCATGTTCATGGGTCACCACCTTGGAGTTAATCCAAGCAAGGGCTTTGCAACCAAACACTTTGTGTTATTTGCTTTACTTTAGGACTATCTGTTCCAGCATTCTTTGCTCACATAAAAATTGGGTGGTCTGAAATCAAAGGGGTTGTGTTCTAAGTTATTTAACACATTTCAAATGAAAATATCAGGAAATGAAAGGTGATGTTCTGATCAGTCATCTTTTGGTCTCAAACCTGAATCCAAACCTCAGTGTATAACAAAAACTATACAGTATAAAAAAAACTAAAGTATTATATAAGTATCATAAATAACTAGGCATCGGTCTTTCCGCTCCAAAGCTTTTGAAGAAAATACAGTATGCTCTCTATCCAATATATTATTTAAAAATGGTATGATTCTAAACAAGTACCATAATATAAGTTGGCAGCATGTGCTTTTGAGGAGCGTGTGGCATTCCATAATCGCAGGAGGTGTGACAGCGTAAGCATCTAGTGTGATGTACTGTATAACACATACTGTACCGTGCACATAAATACCCTGCATACCACTGCTTTTCAAACAACAAGGTCGCAGTGCTCTACTCAGAGGTCAATACCTCCCCAGTCGTTGCCATTTCCCATTGATGAAGAGCTTAACTGCTCTAAATTAATGCTATTTAAAAGAAATGCCTAGCTCTGCTGATCTGTCTCAGTCTCAGATGATCTACATTTGTTCATGGTGCACTACAGATTTAGCACTAATTAAGATGCAGGGTGGGTCAGCTGCTAGCCGTTTACCGTTGTTTAAATATCGTGTCGCGATGGGGGGTTCTTCCTTTTTTACTTAGACCTTATTTCACTACCACTGTTAGGGGATTAAAAGTAAATCGACACCCACAATTCAGCCTCTGTGCAGTTCATAAAGATTGAGGACACAATGTTCCCACGTTGAACACGTTGGCTTCTTTTAAGTCTAACATGCAGATTACGTTAATTGGCATTCCCTAATTGCCCGTGAGTGAGTGTGTGTATGTGTGTTTGCATGCCCTGCGATGGATTGGCACCCTGTCCAAGGTGAATCCCACCTCAAGCCTTAAGTTTCCTGGAAGGAAAGGATGGTCGGAAGGAAGAAGAACGAATGAATGAATAAATGAATAAAAAATTAATAAATTGCGAAACAACTACATTATAGTCACGTTCACATGATACCCCATGGTTAAAATTATGTTGTGTTAACTATACCTATCTATGTATTTCTTTTTGTGCATGTGTGAGCGTGTGTGTGTGTGTGTTTGCAAGTGTGTGCATGCATGCCTGCATTTACTGACTCATTTTTTCTTTGTCATTTTGTAACATCTATTTTTTCCAATTCACAAAACACTCTAGACCAACTCGGACTCTGGTTTTCCCCTAATATAGACCTGTTTTGTTCCCAGCTCCACACCCCACTCACCATAAAGAAGTGATGCTTTAAGCTTGAACAATGCCTATCTAGTGTAGAGGCCATGATCTCTGATCAAAAGTGGCTAAGCCTTGCATGTACTGTAGTGTACTCTTACAATCCTACAACAGCATAATCCATAACTTGCTTCTGCAAGAATATAGTTCATGAAAACATCCATTCTACTAAAAGCGTTCTGTGCCAAACTTTAAGGAAGATAAATGACAGGAAATGAAAGTTTCAAACTGTTCAGCTGAATGAAATGCTGTAAGAGCTACCAGTTACCACACATGAAACCCACACATGAGACAAAATGCAGAGACTGAATGGGGTCTCATTCAGAGTTTGGATAAAATATGGTAAAAATATTTTTAATGTTCAAGTGGTCAAAGTTATGACAATGCATAAATAATTTAAATGCAAAATTAAGCTAGCTAGGAAATTTAAAAAAATGCACACAACAGGCATCAGATCAAGTGTGATCAGTACAGGTCTGAAATATATTTCAAAGGTCTTGCTCAAACGCTGAACAGTGGCATGGCAGCTTTTCAGTACGAGGGCTTTAATTCCCCAAAGCTTTAATCACTGAGCCACCACTGCCTGGCATCCTTCACACACGCACAAGCTCTGCTGTAGGTTGGCACCTCTTCAGGAATGAGGAAAGCCCTGCAGGTTGTGAGGTCAGACACTCTTGCTGAAGTTTATGGTGAGGCTGTTCACATGATCATAAGCAGAAAGATGAGAATATGAGAAAGGCGGGAAAATCATTATAGCACCATATGGTTTCATGGATATACTGTCATCAGTGAAAGGAAATTAAATTCAGTGGAAACATCCTTGAAGGTGAATATCTCAGCTCATAAATCATGGAGGTATACACACACAGAGCGTAGGAACATAATTAGAAGGGAGAATGAGGAAAAAACCCGGCCTTGAAGTAGTGATGAAGCAGAAGCAGGGTGCCTTAAGGATAAACAGAGAAGTGAGGTCATAAGTGAGGACTTGGGTGGCATTATGGGTAGATCTGGTTTTGAAGGTGCCATGAGGCATTTGGGTCTGTTTTCTTCTTTCACCACTGCTCACATGAGATGTGATAGGTGTAACAATCTTGGAGTAGATCAGTGTTTTCTAGGTAATTTAAGCATGAACTAAACATTATACAGATAACTACATGGGGTAAAAAGAAAATTATTGTCAATTCGTTTATGAATATTTTAACATCATTCATATTTTAGATATGAGTTTATGCTTCAACTGGACTCATTCTTCATGACAATGGAGTATGATTTTAATAATGCAAATTTGTATTCATATTTGTGTGTGTGCTTGGACACACACTTTGCTGAGCATGAAAAGCATGTGGTTGACATGGCATACTTAAACAACACATGGGTTTGGTCTGGGGCTTTGTTATCTTTACTGGGACAAGTCAGCACTAATAAGGAGCAGCCATTGTTGGTAAGCAGCCTGAGGCAAAGTGACCACACGCAAATCATGCAGGTTCAAAGCCAAGCTGTAGAGAAAAGGAACTAGAATTGGAGTGTGTTTGCCCTTTTGCATAACCAAAATACAACATTGGATACCGTCTGTTTTTTTTTTAACAAAAACATGGTGTATTTGGGTTGAAAGCTGTTATTTTATCTGATCATTACTTCCCGTAGCTCACTTCCTGTACTAGTGCAGGAATATAATGCCTTGAAATACAGCCCTGGGTTTTTCATTTGCATTGAGAGGTACACAGACCTCTGATTATTCAGTACATAGACATTCGCTGCGGTGGTTGCTCAAACGGTTAAGGCTATTGGTTACTGGGTTTCTGATTGGAATATCGCGAGTTCGAGCCCCAGCACTGCAAAGTTCCCACTGCTAAGCCCTTGAGCAAGGCCCTTAACCCTAAACACTCCAGGGACACTGACCCTGTGCTCTAACTCCAGCTTTCTAACTGAGATATGTAAAAATTACAATTTCCCTTTGGGTTTAATAAAGTACTAATTATTTATTAAATTAAGACCTTAATCAAGATACTAAATACCCATTCAGCAATTTTAAGAGATACAAAAAAGAACATAAAATCATTCTGTGTAATCTGACAGAAGGTATAAAAATATACCTTCAACAAATTAAATTACATTATTTAAATTAATTTCAAATTAATTTTTCAATTAGAGTAAAACTATAACACTCATTGGTGCACTATGGCTGTATCACTAATTAAGTATAATGTTGGTCAGATACTAACTGTTGTTTAAACCCAGTGGCGTGTCACACACATCACACGTCTCAAAACGTCAGAACACAGTCCTGCAATGAGAAATTCTCTCTCTTCACACAGATCTCATCTCATTCGTCACTACCTCTGCTCCAAGCTTAAAGGTGAGTCAACAAGGACCTTTAAATTTGCATTCCTAAAACAAATACTGACGTAAGTCGTAAAAAAAAAAAGCAAATTAGTCTGCAGTAGAAAGAGAGTGCTTACAAATCTTAACTGACTTGGTTCACTTAAAGGACACGTGGCCCCAACAAGACAGGCGTCAATTGAAACAAACTCCTTTTTGGAGTTGAAGGAAATCCAGCATCTGTTATGGCAGATGATGTTGGATTTTCCCAGTTTGCTATGCCTAGAATTTGGTGCAATTTTACACAAAATGTAAACGTTATAAAAGGAAAACATATGTGTAGACCAAGGATGACGTCAAAGCAAATGCAAGGTAATGTGCCTTGGAATGGAAAATGCACAACAAAACATAAAAAAACAAATGGGTGGATACTGGGGTCAGTGTTTGCTGCATAAATGCAAGAAATCATATTGTGGCGTGGGCGGGGCGGCGGCTGACGACCATCATGCCTTGCGGGGGTTCTCTATGTGTCCACCATGTTAGAGAAG
>JAQQZT010000005.1:17632365-17643055 GCA_030068275.1 Clarias platycephalus
TTGGCCATGCTGGGGTTCGAACCCCCGACCTTCCGATCAGTAACCCACAGCCTTAACCAACTGAGCCACCACTGCCCTTAGGGAGTGGTGTTTTTTTTTTTTTTTTGGAGGATTTTTTTTTTTTGCAGGTCCATGCCTTTTCAGGTATTCAAAACACTGCCTAGAACTCAAGGCCTTACTTTTATTTAGGACATATTGTTTGTTCCAGTATTAATTTTTAAGCTATCCTAAACTTAAGATGATTTTTTGGGAAACTAACTCTGCTGCTACACATTTGGTTAATATTAGGTTTTTCTTCTTTTTTTATCATAATATCTCTGTGGGTATGAAGGCATTTGACCCTTTAAGCACTGCAGGCACTTCCTGAAAATACTACTACATAAAAACCTGTGCAGACATCAGTACTAGTAATAATTCTAAAGATGCATGACTTTCTGTCCTTGTCTTGTTTTATGGTATTATAAAGTTGTTTTCACATCTTTTATGCACTGTCCCACTGATAAAGCCTAGTTTATTGGCCTTTGCAAAGGAGAAGCTGCAAATTCCTTAGGGATCATCCCTTTGTGCAGAAACATTAACCTTATGTCTTTCTTACAATAACTTGGAGACAATTGTAAGGGAAAAAAATAAATTATTGAGGGGCACATATGTTTATTAGACTTGGCTTGGCATTCCAGAAGAATAGTTTTAAACATCAGCAGAATATTTAGACAGAGATTTGCCTGTAGTATATGATCGATCAAACCTTGAACAACGTTAAATATATTTTGGATTACAATACTGCTTGTCTCTGTGTTTCAGCTGAGAAAGTGACATCTCTGGGTAAGGACTGGCACAGACCCTGTTTGAGGTGTGAGAAATGCAATAAAACCCTGTCTGCAGGCTCCCATGCAGAGGTAAGAATGACATCACCAGCAAACTATTACATTAAAGTAACTCGATACTGTTTTGACTTTGTGGGCTGTTGATTTTAGTGTCACACTGAAGTCAAAACATGTCTGGAGCTACAGTAGCATCAAGTAGTCTGCACAAATGGGTTTTGTTCCATATTAGTTTATATGCTATGAGCTGAATTATGTTTTCTTTCACAGCATGAGGGAAAGCCGTACTGTAGCAGACCATGCTACGGTGCACTCTTCGGACCCAAAGGTGAATCAATATTTACTGCCACAACTTTAACCCTATCCCCTTGGTAATTCGGACAGGGACTAATTACATGTTGTTACTATGTTTAGGAAATCAACCACAACATCCCCTAATGTGCATGTTACTATATTACATATTTAAAAAATTCTTAACAATGCCTGTAATCTTGTGCCTTCTCACATCATTCACCCTTTCTAGACACAGGCTGCTTCTTACATAGACTTCTTGAACTCCATATGCTTATCTGCATTTTAAAAGTGATACACCATTGTAGTATTTGTAGGAATTTCATGCATGCTGACTGGGGTTATTCATTCCAAATAGAAGAAAACCATACTATAAGCAGCAAGCCATCAAGGTTTCCTAATTAATCGGAACCATTTGACAACATTATTTTTTTTCTCTTTCAGGGTTTGGACGTGGAGGCACCGAGAGCCACACATTCAATAATTAAAATTCAGACCTGGGTTCGGGCTTTAGGTGAGTGCATTTAGAGTTCTGAATTCCGATGTAGTTCAAAACATAAAGAAAATAAAAAATGAATAGAATATAGTTCTTATCAGTTGCTCTGTTTAGCACACACCCTGTCAATGTTCATTGATAATGTAGTGTTTATAATAGTTGTGGCTTTTATTTACAGATTTCCTCCCTGTACAACCCAGCAATGGAAAGTAGGCTGTAATGCTGCAAGCCTTTTTATCTATATATACAGTAACTCAACCAAAGAAAACAAAGTGACCAAACCATGGCCCACGGGATATGGACGTACTATTTTGTGGTATATGCAATGAGAACTGATTTCTGCGATCTAGATTAAGCCTGAATTTAGACTAAAAGCTTTTTCACTGCCATTGCATTTTAGTCCAAAACCAGCCTTAATGCAGCATCAGAAATTAAGCCCAATAGATGTTAGTTTGGAAAATGTAATGTCGTATGATGTATAAAACCACTGATGTTTGGGATAGGTCTGACGAACTATGCAAAAATCATTTATGTAATTAAACATTGAGTTGTAAACATTCATATGCAGAAGTGTCACTTTCTCATTCAGACTTTTACAAATTTTCATTTACACGCACATTTATTTTTCTGTCCTTTGACCTTCTTGATTATGAGCGTTTTTCACATCAGAGGAAAGGTACTGTACGTCTAGAAGTCCTGAAACCACACCAGGAAATTAGTGCCTACAAACTACATTACAGTCTTCAATCTTTTGAAATGCATATGCTCCCAGGAGCTTAGAAAGCAGTGTTAATTTAGAAAATAATGTCCTACATTTTAGTAACCATTTCCTCTAAAAATAAATCACTCAACTTCACCAAATGACTGAATGGTATTTTGGCTTTTGATGAAATTAGGTTGCGACATTACTGCTAGAATATCCTTTTATGGTAACATTCCTTTACTTTGCCTACATATCAAATGCTCAACAACTGGAACATTCCTACACTCACTTGGAGACTCAATAAAGCAGTCTTAAAGTGAGTCTAGGTCTTCTCATCAGCCCCGGACTCGACCAGTTTTTGAGTTAAACGCCACTCCCCATTTGTCTTCAGCTGCCTTCCTCCGTGCACACATACAGCACCAGCGTCCTCCTACCATTAGAGGGTGGGCATTGCCATGGTAACAAACCCAAACAAGCCCCAACACATACCCTGCCAACACTCTGTCTCTTTCACATGCCTTTGCCCTCTAAACAAAGACCCTTTATCTCATTCTGATAGACTGTATCAAGAGCAACGGACATAAAAAGACATCTGTCTTGGCTCTAACAATCTTAATAATGTCTAAAAAAAATTATAATATTGATACATAAGAAGTTCTTCATGTGAATACAATGATCAATATGATATTTTTAATCTTCCTCCACGCTCTGCCAACACACAGGAAGGACATGCTTACCAGAGAACCTGACTCAGTAGTGAAATCTCACATTATAATCTATATAGATATCATTGAAACTATGGGATTAATATTGCATGGTGAAATTGGCCAGTGCACCTTGTACGCAATGCTTCTATTTAAAAGCCTTATCTTTTACTTATAAATGATTTTATCTAATCATTGAATTGCCTCATGTCTGCTTCCTATTTAGTCTGAAATCAGCAGAGTTTCAATAGCAAAATCCTTTCCCATAGATAGTAGATTTTAGAATAAAAAATATATATATTGCTCAATCATTAAAAAAACAAAAGCATATTGCAATAAAGTAAAAAAGGAGGGGTAGAGGCTGTCACTTTTCCCCAAAATAAATAGTGATTATTTTAATGGTTTATCAGTATCTTCAATGCAATTAAATTTCGTTAAATTTTAACAATGCACCATCACCATGTATATACATTTAGAAAAATCTTACAAAAAAAAAAAATTATTATAACTACCAGTGTCTTCCTGATAAGCAAGGACCACGGTGGCAATGAAAAACTCCTTGAGATGACAATAGGAAGAAACCTTGAGAGGAACCAGACTCAAAAGGGAACCTATCCTCAGTTGGTTGTTATTAGTTAGTAATCCGTGCAATATCTGTGTGCTATAAACTTGAAGGTTCAATTATATCACAGGACGGGTGTTTAAATTAATATAAAGCCCACTTTTAGTTCTAAACCTATTGAGTGACTGCAGTCAAAAACAATCACAGAAAACTGCCTGCAACAACTCAGTCCAAGACCATTTTCATGGTCACTGAGTGGAACCATACTCAGTCACCACATACATCCCAAAGAAGATCATATGGTGCCATCCTCAGCAGCAGCCAGAGGCCTTCATGTGGCAAGAACTCCAACCAGAAGTGGTGTTGTGTCAGACACATCCGGAGGGCAGAATGAGTAGCTCGATAGAAAAGCCAAAGTACTGTGCATACTACTTTAATGGACACAAGTTTGTTTAAACCGAAGTTTCCAATTGTGATTTCGAAATGTTTTTAAAAACCTTTAGCTCTATGTGGTTTTCCTGCAAAGCAGTAATGAATACAGAACACACTGTAGATATTAGACAAACTTGAACTGCATACCCAAATTTCCAGTGTTCGGTTAAGTCTTATACAGTAGCATTTATTTACACCCTTAACTTTAATCTCTGAGTGCTTTTTTCCATCTGGACTGTATTGTGTGGTGCGTCCACATCAACTACACAGAAATTACATAAATGATATTATTCCACTGTGATCTTACTGTATACTATCTGTCTGTGGGTTCTGCTGGCTTTTTCTATAGAAACTATAGAAGTCAGTAATGTACGCACTGAGAACACAGGACTGCACTATAGAACACAGGATTGTCTTCTAAAAAAATTGTTAATTCAACAGGACAGCTGAGACAATGCTCTATTCATATCTTTTAAGGGAGGGAGTTACTGTAAAATCTGGTCCCCATTTCTTTAATTGACTGAGCAAGGATGGTTCCCATTTCTCTCATGCCTCTCTCCAAACCACCCTCTCCTTCACTTCACAGTAATGATGAAGAGGAACTGGAAACAATTACGCTTGTTAGAAGGATTGGCTTATAGTCTACTTCTCTCCAAATGCTCCACAGGGAGCAAATGAGGTCAAGGTGAGAAGAAGGACAAACAATTTGCATTTGAAAGGTCACCGCATTTCTGAGTTTTGTGTCTGGATTATGGCTTCCTTAAAGAAACTCTAAGTATGCTGGGATGATGAAATTCCTAGACAGCCCCACAGTGCTTTGGCATAATAAAATATGTATTACAAGATTACATATAATAATACAATATTACATACATATACTAGATTACTGTGCAATACTTACAAATTCTCTTGGGTCATATTCTTTGGTACTTACTGTTTTAAGAACTTTTTTTTTTTTTTTTTTTTTGGGAGATTATTATTATTTATTACCTTTATTACCTTTCCTTAGATAACAACTGTGAGCACCTGTAACCTAGCATAACCAATTTCCCTCTGGGATTAATACAGTTCTTTGAATCTTGAATGTTGCAGCTGGTCTACAGTTCTCCAGGTCAGCTCCTGTTGTATGTTATTTAATTACATTTTTCATTATTACATATTTAACATAATTGTAAAATTAAAAATGCAAACAGGAGACATGAGATGATATCAGGCCTGGCATGTGACTACTATAAATTCTGCACAAGCCGTACAGTAAATACAAGTAAGAGATGAATTGTGAGTTTTGCTTCTTGTGTAAGGAGCATAGTTTCAATCAAGATGATTTGCATGATAAAGTAAAACACTCACAATGCAAGAAGGAGTCATATATATGTTTTTTCTTTTTCTTTACACAACCTCTTGAAGTTTTCCCTGAAGGTATATAAGTTGGAGGCCAATAGGGTGTTTTCATGCCTGCAATCAGATAAGGTCAGCAATAGGTCAAGTAGACTTCAACAGCCACCATAAGGTCAGTCGAATAGAGACTATGATCTATTGCATCACTCGAAATGAACTTCCACCAGTCTAAACACAATTATAAGGACAGTTTTGTTTCAAATTTGAGAAGATAAAAAACGATACATAAGCTTTCTTCATACAGTAATTGTAGGCTTCTAGGTGCATTATGGTTGTTTCTGTGTATACACGGTAAACAATCGTGTTGATTAGCTCCATGGAGTAGCCACGCCCACCCCGAGGGAAAAAGGGCTATATATTTATGCTCAAAAAAGCACTGGACGCTGTTAATCCAACGTTTTGATTTCATTTATGGCACAGGTTTAACTTGAGGCAAATACCAGACTGGCAAAGTTTCAATTAAATTCTGTCCAGTCACTTTTTGCGTGACATGCTGTGACAAAATTGCCTGGACGGACATACGAACATACAGACAGACAGAGTTTCCACACTGTAAACAGTAAACTGACCTTCCACCGATTAATGATTTCTGCTAAATTTCTTTCGACTATGACGACTGTTAAAAGTGCTATATAAATAAATGTAATTTAATTAAATGGAAATTATTTAATGTGTTTACAAATACTGCAAGTTTTATTTATAGCCTTATGGAGTGCCACCCGAGTTACACTGTGCAGACTCTTTTCCAAAGTAAATCTTCCTGTAACTAGCTCTTCAGATCTTTCATTGTTTCCATGTGCCTTTTTATTTTTACTCTTTATCTGTTTGTCCAAGGTTAGTCCTGAATGGAGTGTGTGCATCTGTGAGTATATATATTCACCAGACACTCATTTTTCTTTTTCTGAATCCAGACTGCTTATTCTGGCATGTGCTTCAGCACGGTTCCTCTCTGCTCCAGCGTGGATGTGTGCTCTACACCATAGCAACATCCTACACATCTCCCCAACATTTCTCGTTGTGCCTTCAGATCACAGCCTCTGTGGAAAACCTTTGAGATTATACCCAGGCCACAAGTGACTTATAATAAGAGTAATTGCTTCCTGTGGAGCATTAAACGCATTGATCCTGATATTGGCAGAACTTTCTGAACCAAGTGTAACAAATACAGTTCATGATAAATATTAAAAATGCTTATTAAACCTGTTAAACGCATAAAAAAACAGATGTGAAATGAAACACAGCAGCCTGACTCAAACTAAGAAGTGTCATGCTAGACGTGAACTTTTTAATCTAACCTTTAAAAAAGAGGAATTTAACCATCCAAATATGTTGTATAGGCAACAATATTGTTACTCTATATATTTTTTATGAGATGTTTTTGACCTTCAACATCAGTTGATGCCGATCTTTAATTTTTAATATGCCTATTATCACAAGGAAAAAACCTGAATACAGTTGAATACAAAATGCAAACACAGTAAGTGTTCCATAAGCAAACCATCCAACATCAACACAAAAACAACAAAACGTCAGAAGGGGGGGGGAGGGAGGCGGGATTTAAGAATTTAACAGTGAAAAACAGTAAAAGAACAAGACAATAACAATGTCAATGGACTTCATCAAAAGAAGATAATGACTAAGTAAATAGCCGTAAAACATCCCATCTTTTATTGAGTTGAGCTTCAGAGACCCTCGGGTTAAATGTAATTTTTTTCAAAGAGAGGAAAAACATAAGGTCTTTCAGTCAAACAGACAAATGAGATGGAGTAGCACTTTTCCGCTGTAACACAATGATCTTTTGCAAGCTACCACAGAAGCAAAAGCCAAAGTGTCTGCTTTTACTCAGGACAATCGCAAAGGCTCATTGACTCTTCTAAACATTGACAAGACTCTATGTACAAACAATGTACAGCCAAGGCCTTGGACATTATCTAAAAATGGGACTAGCAACTAGAAAGCATAGGGCAAGTGAAGAACATGTACAATAAGTATGGTTGGCAGGTGAAAGCTAACATCTAGTACAGAAGTCATTCCTGCCCAGGGAAAAACTACTTAATATTGATTTGGAGTAATGTATAATCCACCATAAATTAATGCAAGGCATGCACATGATGAAATAGAATTTATACTTTCAAATATACCTTCCTAAACTAGTTCTTCTTCTCAGTTCTGTTTATAGCAATTATGAGCAACAGGCTCACATAAGGACATTTGACTGGGAGAGAATTTTATCAAGTAAAAAAATAACTTCTGATAACTGTGGAAAGGAAAGGAAATGCATTCGTGCAAAGTGATGGCCTTGTAAATACCTAAAGAGATTCAACCCAGTCAACAAAAACTAAAATCATCAAAAGAAGCAAAATGTCCCATCTAAATGTGGCATGGTGCAGGGGGCTGGCTCGAACTCTGTCCATCCCCTGATTTTAACAATGTAGCCAATTATGCCACCTTGGGGATTGCACCCAAGGAAATCAAATGACCCTAATTATTATCTTAACTAAGGCTCCGATGTACATTCAAAGAAAATGCAAGAGATATGGATTTTGTACATAAACGTTTATTTTCTCACAAGCAATCATACACATGTAACAGTAGTTGCAACTATCATCAAGTGTATGCTACGCTAAGAATGATATACACTACCTCCTAAAATACATAATCAAATTAGAGCTGGAGTTTACAGTACCAGTGGATAAGCAGACACAGGAAAAGAGGAAGGGATGAATATCCCCACTAGAATCACACCCACTCACAATTCACTGTGACCAGCAGCACAAAGGGTGACCAACACACACACAAAGAAGGAAAACCACCCCCAGCATGTCATACTGCCACCACCTTTAGCTCACAGCTCTACAAAATTAGAAGATATAATCATTAAGATAAAAACACACAACCAGAAAAATAGGAGCGAGAGAGAGGGAAAGGGGGAAAAGTTCTCAAACAGACAAGATAGAGTGCATGCAGAGCAGCAATATGGCAAAGCACCAATCCAGCCAAGCGGCATTCATGCAACGCAGCAGCGAGGGAAAGTGTATATATACAGTGGGTACGGAAAGTATTCAGATCCCCTTACATTTTTCACTCTTTGTTATATTGCAGCCATTTGCTAAAATCATTCAAGTTCATTTTTTCCTCATTAATGTACACACAGCACCCATATTGACAGAAAAACACAGAATTGTTGACATTTTTGCAGATTTATTAAAAAAAGAAAAACTGAAATATCACAGGATCCTAAGTATTCAGAACCTTTGCTCAGTATTTAGTAAAAGCACCCTTCTGATCTAATACAGCAATGAGTCTTTTTGGGAAAGATGCTTCACACCTGGATTTGGGAATCCTCTGCCATTCCTCCTTGCAGATCCTCTCCAGGTCTGTCACGTTGGATGGTAAATGTTGGTGGACAGCCATTTTTAGGTCTCTCCAGAGATGCTCAATTGAGTTTAAGTCAGGGCTCTGGCTGGGTCATTCAAGAACAGTCACACAGTTGTTGTTGTGAAGCCACAAGTTATTTTAGCTGTGTGCTTAGGGTCATTGTCTTGTTGGAAGGTAAACCTTCAGCCCAGTCTGAGGTCCTGAGCACTCTGGAGAAGATTTTCATCCAGGATATCCCTGTACGTGGCCGCATTCATCTTTCCCTCGATTGCAACTGAAAAACACCCTCACAGCATGATGCTGCCACCACCATGCTTTACTGTTGGGACTGTATTGGACAGGTGATGAGTAGTGCCTGGTTTTCTCCACACATACAGCTTAGAAGGAGAGCTGCAAGGAGAAATGTGGCATTCCTGAAAAGTCAGTTATGACAGTTTGACATAATGATCGATTCCAATAGAAAGAAACTGGAACATTTGGAGGAATCCCACCAAGCATGAGGAGAACATGCAAACACAACGCACACAAACTGGAGACACTAGGTCACCATTTAAAAGTTAAAAAATTTTAAGTTAAAAAATTCTATACAAATTGAATAAAAGCCATGAAAATGTCGATTTAAATATTAATAGTGTTAGTACCTGTAATTAGTGGGAAAAGAGTTTGAAAAAATAGTTAAAAGGTTAAAGATAAAAAAAAAAAGCTGATCACCTTTAATATAATCACTGATAATATTATTTCAGGTTGAAACCCATGTACGTGTCTGCCTGTCATTCTGTATGGCAGAACTCTCTGCCTAACTTATTATTGCAAGGAAATAAAATACTGTAAGATTGAGTATCTTGTTTACACTGCTTATTTCATTGTCAGCTAAATACACTCTAAATACACAACTTCAGCTCGATAAAATTTACTTATATTACTTCATCACTGTTATTTCAGCAGTGAAAATATTAAGTAATCCCAGTATTATTCAGTAAAGCTTTTCTAATTAATATCTATTGGTGCAGGTGTTTGTTTAAGTTGAGCAAGTAGCTAATTAGAAGCTTATTTTATAGTAGATTATTAAATCTGCCACATAACTGTTTATAACATCGCTTTTACTCAACATTTTGATTTTAGTGTATAATACTGTGCTCTCAGGTCGGGTGTTTTATGCTCTCTCACCTCAGACTGCTGCTGATATGTTTGCTCTAATGACCCATGTTTTGTCTCATAGTGGAGCTTCGCAATAGACAAATTGGTTTTAAACTACTCACAGGAAAAAAATACAATAATTTGCCCATTCACCTTTGAAGGTTCAGTTCTCATAATCTACTTGTCTTTTTTTGGAGTAAGCCATGCTGTGTTGCGCATTCTTTTGCTTTTCACATGGGTTGTGGGTAGTGATGGGGCGTTCATGAACAATTCATTCTTTTTGAACGAATCTTTAACATGACTCAGATGAACGAGTAGTCTATGAGAGTGATTCGTTCATTTTCTATTGGGCGCGCATGCGCAAAGCATCGAAAAACCTCCGTATGTTATATACAGGAAACAGAAATGAGTAGTTACCTTTGAGTCTTTTCGGTTCTGAGTCGTTCGTTCTTTGGACACGTGACTCCCATAGACGCTATGCAGTGCAGTACGCAGGAAAAAGAATTGAACGATTCTTTCTCAATGACTCTTCTACTCCGAGTCGTTCATTCTTCTGTCACGTGACACCCATAGATGCTATGCAGTGCAATAGATTCAAAAGAACAAACGACACAGATTGGAAGAGGTGAGCTACTCATACTGTTTATTATAATATGTCCTTAGTTGCATTGTAATATTTTCATAACTGGATCTATAGCCAAAATTTGTGTATGTAGACGTATTGGGGGTATTTTTTATTGAAAACGCAACATTTTAATTTATTTCTGA
>JAQQZT010000005.1:17647219-17672326 GCA_030068275.1 Clarias platycephalus
TATATATATAACCTATACAAGCATTTCCCTTGGATGAATAAAAGCAACAGTTGCTCCGTGGCAGCAAATCCTGTATTTATTATTTTTTTTATATTAATTTAAAAATAAAATGATTTTGAAATTATTCTTATTTTAAAAAGACCCTTGGCTAGACAATCTTACCACAAGGCGTCTGGCCTGCCTGACTGAAAGAGCAGGTCAAACAGAATTTCCCATAAACTCTAAATAGATCTGGAAGCTTCTTCTTCTCACTTGGCTCTGGGTTTGAAACAGTTTTTTTTTTATTATTGGTGTTAACACTCATACATGCACACATACACATATGTGTGCAAAAACACACTTCTACATCCACCCACAGGGCCACTAACACACACAAACACACGCAGACACAGAGTGCATAGCAGACTGAAATGTGATGAGCAGTAATTGGAGCCGTTACTCTCGGCTCACATCTCCACAGTGTGGCTGTTCTTAGAGGATGGGGAGGGCAGCCTCTGTTGCCATGGTGATATCGCCAAGTGCATGGCGAGCAAAGTCGGGGTGTGATGGCGCAGCGCTGGAAAAACATTTTTAAGCCACTCCAAAAATAAAAATAATAAAAAATTTGTTCTTTTTTCCAGCCCAGGAAACAACATTAGATAAAACATCTTCAAACGATCTTGTTCAACCGAGGCTGCACCGGGGTTCGGATTACGTTGGGACAGGAATGGAGGAGGAGGAGGAAGGAGGGAGGAGTGGTGGCACATTTTGGATTACGATTTCAAATTGTTCTATTGCACTTTCACCCTCTGGTTCTGTCTCTTCCCGCCTGACACCTTACAGAAGTTTTACAAACCGTGAACACAGGTAGCAAAAGTCTTAAATAAACTAACAGCTAAATGATAAAAAGAACTTCGAAACTTTTCCCAAAAATAACAGAACGATAAAACAGTACAATGACAATACTAATAAGGATAATACCAATGATATCAACAATAACAATAATAATAATAATAATAATAATGAATATATCAAAAACATGATACTTTGTTGGGTGTGTATATATATATATATATATATATATATATATATAAGACCCTTTGTAAAATTGATTGTCATGTCACGATTAAAAGTGTCAAAAACATCCAAGGCATCAGCGAGGTGGCCAGAAGTAAACATAAAAATACCAAAGCCCAAAGTTACGGCACTGCAAGGAAGAAAAAAAGAAAAAAAAAAAACGGTGCACAAGTACCGCTGTGCAAGCTTTTGGCAGTCAACCGTAAAAATCACGAATACAGACTTTAATCTAGAAAAATCATGAGAGGACGAAAATGCAGGTATCTAGAGTGACATTAGTCCGCCCGTTTGTCTTTGCCAGTTTGGATGTCCTGCATTGTCCAGAGCACTGAATGCACGATAGCCCGAGTCACAGCGGAGAGTAAAGGGGTGAAGCGAGTCTGTGTTGGGGAGGAGGGCGGGGTAAGCAGGTGGAACTCCTGGTGTGTTTAAGGTGTCTGTGTTAAAGGACAGTGTTTGGTACCGCCCCTCATGCCACACACACACACACACTTTCACCCACACAAACTCTCACCCACACACACTCTCACCCACACACACACATACACCCTTGGCTTGTACTCCCTATAGCCCTATGTCTGAACAAGAAACCCTGAATGCTTCCCTTTGACACTATGCAGACACAAAAACATACACACACATTCACTCATATGCACACACACACACACACACACACACACACACACACACACACACACACACACACACACACACCCTTGGCTTGTACTCCCTATAGCCCTATGTCTGAATGAGAAATCTTGAACTGACACACACACACACACACACATTAAGGGAGTAAGTTAGTCCCTGAAGATGTTCATGTTCCATCTCCCCGTCCTGCCTCCCCACAAAACACCAGTTTAAGAGGATGTGTTGCAGAAGCATCGCAGTTCCACCATGCAGAAAAAAGAAGAGTATTTGCTAGTGCCAGTCTTCGTCGTCTGTGGAGTCTTCCTCTTCGGAGGAGTCCTCGCTGCTGGCTCGTCTCGCTGCCGCTTGCTCTCCTCGAGATCCGTTCTGTTGAGCAGCCAATAAGGCTGCCGCCGCCGCCGCCGCCGCTCGCTCCTCGGCCTCGCGCTGCCTGAGAGCCGCCGCTTTCTTCTCTTGCTCTGCGTGGCTCTTCATGTGAGCGCTCCGGCTTTTCACTTTATAGAATATCCTGCCGATGACAATGAAACGACACACAGCACACACTTGGGTTAGCCGCGAGACAGACGGGATGATGACTGCATTATGCAGCAGCTTATCCGTGCTAAATAAATATGCATTATTTGATTAAATGAGGTAGATTAGATTAAAGAAATGGTAACAAATGTTTTGCTGTGCAAAGTGCCTAAAGACATGAAAAGAAATTAGTTGTTTATGCAGCAAACTTGTTTCCCCTCTCGTCTGTTCCAACTTTGGCATTTCCTGGCATCTAATCACTCATCTGTCATCATCTGCACCAGTTTCTCACTGGTTTATCCTTTACGTTAGATGTTTTTTACGCTTAAATGATTCAAAAGGTTTAAAAAAAAAAAAAAAAAAAAAAACGTCCTTCAGGAGGCTTGGAGAACTAGAACATAACTATATTAATAATATATTTTTTTAAAGTCTGGCTCTTTGGATGCAAAATATGAAAAAAATGAGGTGGGGGTTCAATACTTTTGCACAGTACTGTGTGTATTCATGTATGAATTCATATAGACTTGCATGAGTTAGACAGTACTGGATCAACAGTAAATTGTCTTTGTTCTAATACAATATCACATAAACCCAGTAAGAAAAACATGTGCATAGTTTTTTTATGATGAGATTTATTTAACATTCTTGGACATTCTTTTGTCTCTATATGTTTTCTGACACAGGAAACATTTCAGGACAAGGAGTAATATCTCTCAGCAACATGACATGACATTATAAAACAACGCCAGTCGTTACTCTATGCTGCTTGAAAAAACATCAGGTTTTTTGGTTTTATTATAACAACTGACAAACTGCAGTGATACGAGAGGTTACAAATCACAGCACTGGAACAGCGACAGTAGGTGTGCTGCATACATTTTATTAACATATTTCAAACATACTAGAGATCAACTCTTGAAGTAAACACACTGTGTCACACACCTAGGCCGAGTGCTTGATTTGCTGCTCGGTATCAACACCTCGCTATAAAGCTGTCACAGAATACGACCACAGATTGCGCCGAGCGGAAGGCACGCGCGAGATCAGTCTTTTTTGACGCGGCGAGAGCAGATGCACTGGCGAAATGCAAACGAGCAGCAGTGGCCAATGGTGAGTGGGCAGGAGGGACAGAGCGTACGACATGTTTTCGCGTTCCGTCTCGTCCACGTGCGCGCACACAACCTGCACGCGGTCGCTAGGCAGACAGGCACACAGCACAGGGCATGGCATTTAACTCTGCTCAAAACTTCCAGGTTGCTAAGCGACGGTTGATAACAACAGTGCCAGCCGTTTCCATTGCTGATACGA
Source organism: Clarias platycephalus (assembly GCA_030068275.1). Classification (NCBI taxonomy): domain Eukaryota; kingdom Metazoa; phylum Chordata; class Actinopteri; order Siluriformes; family Clariidae; genus Clarias; species Clarias platycephalus. Next base: position 17,650,748 of record JAQQZT010000005.1, read on the forward strand.
GACCTCTTATTGGAATCAGATGGTATGTTTTATTGCTCACAGGCCCTTCCTAGTAAACACAAGTCATCTTCCTGCTATATGAACCAAATTACTGGGGGAAAAAAAAGATCAAGCTTAAAGCCAGAGCGCTTAACCTGATGTCCTGAATAGGCGAATTTAAACCCTTTATGCAAGGATACCTGTGCATGTCTGAGCAAAACTACAAAAGGGAAGTGACACGCTCGTCTTAAAAATTGCAAAACTGCAACACATCCGAAAACAGGGTTGCATTAAAAAGAGAGAGAGAGAGAGAGAGAGAGAGAGCTTTAAAGGTAGTTATGTGTCAGATGAGCGACAACAGAAGCCGACAATGTGATCGCAGGTAATTAAAACATGTTCACGCACATGACACAGTGACTAACAGCTGCCACGACTACCAGTCACCATTAGCACATCATTTTGACGCCTGCGTGTACCAGTGCGGATCTGTTAAGCATAAATTAGACTTCCGACAGTAATACAGAGCAGATACGGCTCTCTCAAATCCACACATAACACACGGAGGTTAGGAGCTGGCTACAAAAGAACTGACTTGAAGCGATGTATACGGACTAATGAGGGAAATTTGTCTTGGTCTGTTAATACCAATTAATTGCCGCTTGAATGCAAGCTGTGGTTATATTGTAATAGTATTGTTGCAGGCTAAAATCTAACCATCTCCTTACGGCTATTTCCAGCATGACGATGCAGCATGCCACGAAGCAAACATCATCTCACGCTGGGCTCCCGAAAACATGACAATGAGTCCAGTGTTCTTCAGCGGCCTTCCTAGTCACCAGATCTGAATCCAATAGAATAACCCTTTGGGATTCAAGATTCAAAAAACTCCATTAATCCCAGAGACGATTCGCTTAAGGTCGATGTGGTATGGAATCTGTAATCACATTGACATGCAGCAGGATCTCAAAAGAACGCTTCGAGCATCTTGTGAAATGTGCACGTATACACGCATACCATACACACGCTTACGGTCTCTGGTCTGGTTAGTGACGTCTGATAAAGTTCTTTAGTGAAAAAGTGGTAGGGTGAAGCACCACCTCGAAACAATAGCTGCTTTAAATTGATGTATTGCATTTACAGCCATATCACTAGTGCAGTCGTCACCATTCGGTCATTTTATACAGCTAGTAGAGCAGTGAATCAAAGGCAGACTATCAATTTGATTCAATTTGAATTTTTGGCATTTTTTCAATTCAATTAAATGAAATAGCACTAATGTTTTTTTTTGTCGATTGTGTCTCAAGCAGCTATAATTTCTTATATTTAAGAAATATATTTAGCTATAATCAACTGCTAAAAGTATCTAATATGCCTGTATAACATTTGGAGTTGAATCTTTTTATTAAATGTTTTTTTCCTGCCCCACAGTCCTGTCCAGTAGGTGGCAGTATTGCCAACTGCATATGAACTTAAAAGTAGACACTGTCGATGAAGCAGTTTTTGCATCTTGATATATTTTTAAGTGATTCAACAATTGCTGAGAATTTACCCTTTGAAAGTTTAACTAGAAAGTTCAAAAGATTTTTTATTTCATTGAATCCATTAAACTGCTCAGCTCTGTGAACTGGACCGTTAAAAGTTCAAGTAGGATACCCCTGCCATACACCAATAGAAATTAGTTAGAAATGTTAAAACTGCACTAGCAACTTCGACTTTGGATAAAATATTACTCCTCTCATCTCACCTTAAACACAGGGCAATAATAAAAGAACAATAATTTCTAAAGTGTTTGCAGGATTATCTGTTACATGACCCAGAATAAAAAACCAGATCACATTCTTCCGGTTACTCGAATAGTTTAACGTAAACGCATTAAATACATGCTGCCTCACCTTCCGCATTTCTTGCAGGGGAATTCTCCCTCCTGTCCCGCAGAGCCCTTTGTCCCGACCGCGCTCTTCCGGGCCGTGCTCTCTGGCCGGGGTTTAGGGGGCAATGTGGAGGCACGGCTCACCGTGACCACTGGATGGTCCCGTCTTCCATCATCCTGACTCCTTAACACCAGGACTGCACCGGTCTGGAGGATAAGAGGATTACAGTCAGTCACCATGAGGACACCATAAGCCAGATGAGTGCTAGAACAGCTTGTGGTTATTACAGCTGTTGGTCACAAGAGGGCACCAGACATGAGTCTTGCAGAAATGTTGCAACTTACACCAATCAGCCATAACATTAACACCGAATAACATCAACAGTGATTATTAATTATATACCAGTAACCTGATGACAAGATCATGAGCCCAAGGCTCATTTATATGCCTGTGGGGAGCAAAGGCTAGCATGTCTGGTCCATTCCAATAGGAAAGACAATGTGGCACAACTGGCTAAAAAGGGTCAATGCTAGAAATGTATTGGAACTCCGTCTGAGGCGTAGCAGGCAAAGAGTTCAAGGTTGTTGATCAGGCCTACAAATTCACCAGATCTCAATTCGCTCGAGCGCGGACAGACAAGCCTGATCCATGGAGGCCCCACCTCACGACACACACCACCCGTACACACAAGAAGATGGTAGCACAAGAGGAACCTCCACCATACTGGGCATTATGTTCCACGGTTTTAATGTTATGGCTGATCAGAGTGCAAGAACCAATCTGGGTTTCAGGTACCTGCTTTATCTTAACAATAACCGAGCTATTTCTAAATAATCCAGGCATTCTCAGTTGTATATTCATCCCAAGACTTACACTTTCACTTGCCTGTAGGGACTGTGTCACCCTGTCAGGGCTGCTCTCTCGCTTCCTGTCCCCCGATACCTCCCACTTCCTGTCTTCTTCCTCTTCCTTTCGTAAGTCAAACCTCTGCGAACCCTGTTCGGGACGGCAGACAAGATTAGAAATCCTATCGCTCCGCGTCTGTCTGGTCCGTATGAGACTCGACACACAGACATGCAGGCTTACTTTATAGTCCACCTCCTCCTCCGTGGGCCGTGTTTCAGGAAGCTCTGCCTCGCCGTAGATAAGCGTGCCGTTCTTGCCGATCTTCACCTGCTTCTTATAGGTGTAGTAGAACTCCACGCACTGAGCCACCGTCTTGGAGTTTACCTTCGAAATCAAACGGAGGAATAATGTAACAGAGCACTTACGAGCAGATACATACTGTACAAACAAACAAGGTGACCTTCTGTTGCTCTATCCACGGCAATCAGGTGCACCAGTGAATATGCAGCATGACGTAATGCAAGTGAAATCGTAATGTAATTCGATCGATGGCAAGGTAATAACTCGTGTATGGTTAATGTATGTATTTTCTGTTTAAGTTCTTGCATTTCGATCTAGCTCAAGGGTTCATGATTTTATGAAGCCTGATGAGTTTATGATCGTGTGAACACGGGCCTAGCATGAAAGGACTGAAGGTTAAAGAGAAAGTGAAATCATCTGTAACAGTGCGAGGTTCAGGCACATATACACAAATTATTAACTCCATTATTTAAATCTCTTGTTAAAAGCAAAAATGACTTTTTAATGGGATGAGATCCTGGCTCTTCCACACTGTGTACTGTACACCGTCTCTAGCCCTAACTACTGCACAAGTAGAGTAACTGCTGCCGGTTAATGACATCATCACTTTCAACAATGCTGAGTGTCAATAAACAGCACATAGCGATGGCAGTATCCAACACTTAACAGTGCTTTATTGTATTACAAACAATAAGGATTGCAATGACGCAGAGTTTCATTGGAGGGAGGGCCGTGGATACTGCGTCCTGTACGGCTAAACTGTGTTCCGTGATCGATTTAACGAAATGCTACATTATGGCTCAGTGACCGCTTGCTCAGGTTTTTTTTTTTTTTCGGTCAAAGGTGTTTTTTTTAACAGATGATTAAGTGTGAAGCGATACCATTTTCTGCACCATGAAGAAGTCCTTCTTGTAGGTTGAGATGCCCTTGTTGAAGGAACGTCTCTCTTCAGGTGTCCAGCAGTCCGAGCCTGATGGAGAGACCGAGGGACAAGGACACAAGTCAGGGGATTATTATTAAAATGATCAAGCTTGTGCACACAGACACACAGTCACACGGATACACATGAGGCACAGAGCCAGGACACACACTGGCACATAAACAATAGTGCTCCTGTCCTCGTCTATGGATTAAGCGCATGCTGCCAGCACGCTGCCTACACTCTCTCTCTCTCTCTCTCTCTCTCTCCCCTCACCCACTCTGTACATCTCCGGCAGGCAACCCTGACCCACCCCCACTCCTTCACCCAGTAATCCCAGCCGCCCTGCCCTCCCCCAGGCGCTCAGCTGGTATAGTTTAGGGCTGAGAGACGGACAGAACTGCGTGGAATTCCAGCACAGAAAATGTCCCCAGTGAGGTAGACGGCCAGGAAGCCAGGTTCAGGAGGCTAATGGAAAACGCGGTGCAAAAATAGAGAGAAAGAGAGAGAAACAAAACAAAAAGACAAGTTAGGTACTTACCGGAGTAGTGGTAATCTGCCAGTGAGTGATATTTGGGAAAGATGGGGTTTTTCAACAGAAGGAGGGCAAGGGCTCCCTGCAAAATAAATAAATAAAGAGCGAATTGGTGCTTGAACTGAGATGACATACGGCTTTAAATCAACGGCCGGTCCTGTGCAAGACTATAACAAGAAAGTCATGGCCAGCTGTGTAGGATATAATTATATAAGAAGACATGAGAACAAAAGAGTACGATATCTGGCACATGCAGCGAAAAAGCAGCGAGAGACAAAGAAAAGAGAAAAAGAAACACTGAGCGGAGCCAGACACTCTTCATCTCCTTGGCAACGTAGGCAAGAGTATTTCACTGGAGGCGTTTAACCAAGCAGCACCAGTCACTGGCTAATATTCGTCTTTACCTCTCTATATCTCTCGACGGCATCTTTACTGCGGCCCGTCAAGTTTTATTTCTCAAGCTGCAAAAACTAACAAGTCTCAAGTCTGCGTCTGCTCCCGAACGCAGATGGCAACGGCTTATTAAACAGCAGACTCAAGCCCGAGCCTCGTCGGTGCAGATAATAATACGGAGCGGTTAGACACCGGGGGGGAGATTTTTTTTGTTGTTGTTTTTTTGTTTTTTTTTGCACTCCGCAAAGGTGCACATAAACATATCCGAGTGGATACAAGTCACAGAAACAGGACCGAGTCTTGCACAGGAGCAGCATGCGGAGCAACGATGATGTGCGATGAGCAACACTGATTGTTTAAGCAGGAAAGTGCATCTGGCGGTGTTGTGGTCAGGACCGAATCCAACTAATTACACGATCCAAACCAGAAGTAGTGCAAAAGCAAAATGGAGCAGTGCGATTGGTTGGCAAGTAAAAGTGCAGTATTATAAACATGTACATAAGGCATCTGTATAGAGATTACAAAAGGTGACAGTGAGTTATTGCAGGGAAGCAGCGCATTAGTGCAACTCTGGGTAATGTGAGAAATATTAACTCTAGTATTCCCATACATTCATGGATTCTTTTACTCATCAACTATTTTGTGATCGTTATGGTCACAGTCGAGTGCACACACATTCCTAGAGGCAATCCACCTGTATGTAGGGTTTTTTTTGTTTTTTTTGTTTTTTTAGAAGTGTAAAGTACCCCCATCTCTCTGGAACTCTGGTGCAGCAACACTACACTGCACCACTATGCCACATTTACTACATTTTAAACAACCGAAGGCGCACTCTTACTCTCAGGCCTCCAGTGCGACACCTGCTTGTTGCACCTGTGCACACGTCGACGGGCACGTGTAAGAATGTCATAACACCTCATTCTTGCATATTCTGCTGTTTTGCAAAGTGCATAAGTATAAATTCACATCCAAATATACTATCAGAAGGAAAATAAATAAATAAATAAGCAAGCGAGGGGTTAAAAGAATGCAACAGAACAGGTGTCCAGATTAAAACAGCTTGCAGCTAAAACACAGCGGCACGTGTGACAGCATGTGTCTGTGGTATTGACAGCAGGTTGCTATGGCAGCAGAGCTGACAGCTCAGCACTATCGGGGCTGGCCTCCGCGCTGCTGTTGTGAACATAAAGCACGTACACACACAAACCAGACACGTGTTCATGCGAGCATGCAGCCATTAAAACAGGTCACTTGACCATGTCACGTGAAGGATCATGACCGAGCACATTGTAATGCAGTCGGTTTAGGGGATGACCTGAAATCAGATCCTTCTGTTTCTATTCCCGGGGAATTTTTTTTTTTCTCTCTTTAAAATAAAAGCACTATAAGAAAGAAAATGGGTTAAGAGGACGAATGTACTGTGTGTCACTGAGATCACACCGGTGTAGTATTACATCATCTGACACTCACCATGATATCACCCTTGGACTCATGGAGACAGTGCATAGCCAGCTCCTGATTGGTCCCTCCTCCAGACATTGCGCTTGAGCAGGCCAGGTGCATGAGATCATTCACTGCAGACACACAAACACACACATCTATATGTCTATTTATCCATTTATGCATATACGTTACATAGCGGCACAACATCAAAGCAGTGAAAAGTGAAGCGAATAACGTTGATTATCTCATTACTGTGGCACCTCAGTGGCTTATTGGTTAGCACTGTTGCCTTGCACCTCCGGGGTCGAGGGTTCAATTCCGATCGATGGGCGTTTAACACATAGAGACTGGTGACAAATAGAAAGAAAAATCTGAATCCGTGCGTGGCGCAACATATTGAGTGCAGATGTGAGCTCCAGACAGATGTCCCGCTAAACAGTCAATATCCTAGTATGCTCTGTGGCACAGTATAAAAATTTCGACTGTGAAAAAGGGTTCCTTAATGCAGGACCTTCAGTAAACCAGTGGTTTACTATGAAGAGTGTCTAAAGTGACATATGCATTTAGATCTATGTAATTAGTAATTGTGGTTAAAAATGCACACGTAGTGATCCATCATGCTAGTGCATTTGTACTCTACAGCCAATCAGAGGCAGGGGATAGCGCTGTCCTCCGAGTGTGTTCAGAGAACAGTTCGAAAAGATGCGGTCGGCTGGCGTCTTCGGCCCTCCCGGCTGAGTGGTAGTAGTAGCCTTAATGTGGGAGCCCCCTAGTGACGGGGAGGAATTGGACACGACTAAATTAGGGAGAAAATAGGGAAAAGAAGAAAGAAAAAAAAAGAACAGCCAGAGGTATAGTGTAATAGCATTGCAGTGTATAACCACTCATTACAAGGGGGCGGTCATAAAATTATTATTGCTAAGAAAGAAAATTATGAAAATGAACGTCGGTCATGAGCTTAGTCCTTCCCTACATATCCTCCACATAAGTTCTTCAAACGATGGATGAGCTGGTTGAGACCATCTTCATCATCAAATGCCTGCCATCAAGTGATGGAAGAGGAAGAAAGAAGTCACTGGGTGCGAAGTCAGGGGATTGGGTGGAGTGTCATGAAGAAGGCGCACTCCAATTTGGTTTTGAACCTCTGTAAAGGCACCATGCGAAACTTGACCGCGGGTTTTTTTTAAACAAGAAGAAATGTCCATGAGCGTACTCATTTCCGGAGACATAATTTGGGGAATAGTTTCAGTTTTTTTAAACAAACAATGCACAGCGGTGCACAAAGCACAAGCAATGATCTACAGCGATGTGATATATTCTCAACAAGTAATCACGAGAATTAGCGGGGTACACCAAGAAACAGAACAGGACTGACGCTTGAGGGGACGCAAAGGTCACGTTTCGACATATACCTCTATCACGGTGAGGCGAAATTCCTTTCTATTTATCATGAATTCAACTCCCAAATGCATAAACTTGTACATACTTGTGAATCAGGGAATCTGAACACACGGGAAATGCACAAAAAGGCACAAACCTTTCTTTCTTAAAAACGTACCTACGCCTAGTTATCCAAGCGTACCAAGTCGAGCAAGAATAGTAACAGCGATGTCCATAGCAAGCACTGCAAACAACGATTCTTTTAAATAAGAGATATTCAACGGATATTTTGAAAACACTATTTGCATGCTTTCCTACTGCTGATGGTAATCTCACTAATTCTGCACTCAGTGAACTACACATGTGTAAGACCTACCAAACGTAGTCCAAACAAGCGACAACTAGTGAACTTATGGCGGCCAGAGAGCTCATGTGGGAATCGAAGGCTAGACGGTCTGGGCTGATCCCGCAAACGGCTGAAAAAGATCATGCTAATAGAAAAGTGATTCTCAAGCTTAATTCAAATCTTTATAATTTTCATATATCCAAAGGGATACTTGAATATTTTGCTACAGCACAATTCCTCAATCATTCATTCATCTCTAAGAATCATTGATTTATTCATCTTCTAAACCGCCTATCCTATACAGAGTCCTAGGAAGCATCGTGCCTATCCCAGGGAACTGCGCAAGACAGGGTACACCTTGGACAGGGTGCCGGTTCGTCACAGGGCACACATTCACACACCACACACTCATCGGCACACTCCAGGCAAACTCCGAACACCGATTAGCCCGATCTATATGTCATTGGACTGACTGTGGGAGGAAACCGGAGTACCTGGAGGAAACCCATCAAGCATGGGGAGAACATGCAAACTCCACGAGGCAGGAATCAAGCCGTCGATCCTGGAGATACCAGGCCACGGTGCTAAGCACGACGCCACCGTACCGCCCACTAAGAATCAATACATAGTTATTCTGACCGATCACCTGATCATTCACGAGAAGACAACTTTGTGCCAAGGCATGCTTTAGCTTTTTTTTTTTTTTTCCTTCACGGTTTAAAAATGCAGTTTAAAACTGACACGCACCTGAAACTGAAACTCAACAAATGTCTACATGAGACACATACAGGCTTGTTTAGTAGTTACTCATTCTGGGAACAAATGACATGTGGCCATTCTTACATATACTGGAAGGTTTAGATACTCGCTCACTCATCGTCTATACCGCTTTATCCTGTATTCAGAGTAAATGAGATTCCAATTCATCACAGGGCGTGCACACACACACACACACACACACACACACACACACACACTATGGGCAATTTGGGAATCGGGCTAATTAGCCTAATCGGGAAATCTTTGTCTGTGGGAGGAAACCGGAAAACCCGGAGGAAGCCCTTCAAGCAGGAGGAGAACAAGCACAGAGGCAGGAATCGAACCTGGCCGGGACCCTGGAGGTGCGAGGCCACAGTGCTAACCGCTAAGCTACTGTGTCACCTGATTTTAGATACTTTTAGATCAATTATGCATTAATTTATTCTACACACACATACTCATTTGTGTTATGTTATTTTCTGCTTCTGTTTTGTCACACAAATCGAATTGACCAGTCTGTACGATACTTACATAACAGTTTCGACTCTACTGAGAGATAGTTATACAACAGCAAAACAAGGACAAGTCCTCTACAACTTTTGCTCTAAAAAGCACTCGAGTAGGAAAGCATAGTATGGTGTGTTCGAACAGAGCTACCTCTCTCCTGCTGCTGGCCTTTGGACTCCAGCTCCGGCAGTGGCGCCCACACCAGCTCAGCCTTGTGTGGGTCGAGCTGCGCAGCCGAGCGCTCCTTCAGCTCGGGCACCTCCGCCTGGTATCTATGCCCAATGTTTATCCGCCTAAAAGGGAGAGAGAGAGAGAGTTCAGAAAAAAAATATATCAGGGAAAAAAAAAAAAAGAAAAAAAAAACGGTGCATATTTATTCAAATAAATTGCATGCTTTATTATGCAGGATTTAAAGCAATCATCATCGATTGATGCGAATCATTGCAGTCTGACATCTCTACTGTTAATGACAAAGAAAAAGCATGTACTTTGATTCCTTAATAGTCAAGTATATTTGCACTATAAATCAGTGGTATTCTTTATGAGGCTCAAATCAGTTTAAAATCATAATCCAAGATTCACAATAGGAGCACTTCACTTAGTTAACAACTGAACATCATTGGAAATCCTAATACAAGATTTTGACTTAAACAGTCATAACCGTGACAACAAATCCACATGTGACATCCACATCTGTCTTTCAATCTTTATACATAATTTGCTCTTTTAAATAAAATGTCATGTCAAAAATATATTTCCTGAATTATTTTGACTTTCACACTGGAAATGCAAGATCAGCTGTTAAGAAGCTATTTTTAGCAAACACTCAAAGGTGTGTGTGTGTGTGTGTGTGTGTGTGTGTCACATAAAGTAGGTGGTAATTTAGCACAAGTTGCTTTACCACCTTGCTCGGTAATGCTGGGAGATTATCAACCCGAAGGAGCTGGCTTTCTGACCTATAAGCTGGCAAGAGTGAGTAGACTTTGGCCTTGGATAATTTACACAACATTAACACTCCGTGCTATTCATAGCCGACTGTTCCAAGTCGCTAAAGGCTGTTTTATATTTCTGTCTAGATGCAAAGATCAGGCAGATAAGGGCTCTACGGGGTGGCTTACGTCCAAACATCTACTGTACATCTGTATTAGGAGAAAATACTGAGCAGGGAATATTCAACAGCACTGCATTTGGAATGAAACTCAACACTACGGTTAAAAAAGAAAAAAAGGAAAAAAAAAGGAGGAAAAAGATCATACTGGAAAACAAAGCAGTTCATAAGGCAACTAGCCAAAGTATGTAGTGTTCTGATGACACGTCATTACACCAGTATCTAGACAAAGATGAGGGAAACTCCGGGTAAAGATAAGTGAGCATAAAGAACACACAACAGGAGACAAGTGTGTGTGTGTGTGTGTGTGTGTGTGTGTGATTTGCTACCTGTGATGACTTTTAGAGAAAAATATTATGAATCTAAATATTTTTTAGTTAAAGTATTAATAAATTTTATTATGTTAAATATATATAACATATATATATATATATATATATGTTTTTATTTGTCTGTTTAAGTATCTGTGCTTAGACCAATCCATGTGATATTAGAGATCACATGACGCACAGAACTCTTTAGCCACAGATTCGTAGCTGTGATCAAAGTAGTCATGGTATATTTTGACAGATTTTGGTCACCAACTGGTAGATTAATATCTAAACAAAAAAAAAACAAATAAATATACCCAACGAACCAAAACTGAGAATCAAAATCTCATTCATAGCTAAAGGTAACAAATGCAAGCTATTTTTTCATTTAACTTGCCAGGTAAGTTATCAGATGTTAATCAGGAACTAAATTTCATTTGTTTTGGACGACAATGAACCAGTTGGACAACACCGAAGCATGTCACTAAGATTACTATTGTGTAAATTGAAGGTCGGGTGAACTCCTTGTATCTCTCAGTGATAGCAGGACAAACCTGGAAGTTCATCTCTGCTCTTTCTGGTGGTATATTAAAATATATCTAAAGGAATATGCCCGCTTATTTTATTGTTTAAAGCATTAAAGATTGTAGATTTAAAACATTAACCATTACACTAATCACTCACTCATCGTCTATACGGCTTTACCCTGTGTACGGGGGCGCAATGAGCCTGCAGCCTATCTCAGGAGACTTAGGGTGGGGTATACCCTGGACAGGGTTCGAATCCATCACAGGGCACACACACATACTCATTCGCCGAGTGAGAGATAATTAGCCTTATCAGCTGCATGCCTTTGGACTGTTGGAGAAAACCTGAGAACCCGGAGGAAACCAACATGGGGAGAACATGCAAAACTCCATGCACACAGACCCGAGATGGAGGTGCAAGACCACAGTGCTAACCACTAAGCCACCGTGCCAGATCCATACTGTATATACACACACACACATCCTAATCCAAAGCACGCCAGCGAGTCCACGGTCTAATCAAACTCCTAACCTGAATCCAATTGGGATGCTGTGGCATGACCTTAAAAAGGCGATTCATGCTTGAAAACCTTCCAGTGTGGCTGAATTATAACAATTCTGCAAAGATGAGTGGGCCAAAATTCCTCCACAGCGCTGTAACAGACTCGTTGCAAGTTATCGAAGTTATACAGTAGTTGATGCCCAACCAGTTATTAGGTTTTGGAGGCAAACTCTTTATCACACAGGGCTATGTAGTTTGGGATGTTGTTTTCCCTTAATAATAAAAACCTTCATTTAAAAACTGCATGATGTGTTAAATTTGTTTGATGATCTGAAACTTTAAAGTGAGACATGCAAAGAAATAGGAAATCAGAAAGGGGGCAAATACTTTTTCACACCACTAATATATATATAATTCTAATGTTTTAAACTGAATGTTCAGATTCACTTTAGGAGCATGTGAAAGTGTTTTTTTTACACAGCACCTGTTTGCAGATACAGATTTCTTCCAGGATATGCCTAAACCACACTTAAAAGCCCACATGAATTATCTGCTTGTATATAAATCTGTGTGTGTGTGTGTGTGTGTGTGTGTTCTTCGCTTACGCATAAACATTAAGACATAGACAAATCAGTTGGTACCAGTTAGAGATAATATCTCATCAATATTATTTCTGCTGAGACCCCACAACACACACACACACAGACACACACACACACACACACACAGACACACACACACTACTACCGCAGCCAAGACGAGTGCCGCTGAAACAGTCACCCAAAACTGACAACGTTTATAATCAAGCTGAAGAGCGTCAGAATAGCAGATTCCCTGCCAACCATCCTAAAACACACACTGTCTTAACAGTACGGTTAGAGCTGATCACTTTTACAAAACTGAGCTGGAAATGAGAGATCCTGTACAGCACCGTTACTCTGAATGATGATGCCTACTGCACTTCCACCTGGATGTGGAAGTAGGTCAAGGGCTTAACAGTATGTGCTTGTGCACGCGTGTGTGTGCCGCCGTCTGTACTCACGGTTCAACGCTGACAGGAGTGGCTTCGCTCATAGCAGACAACACCGGAGGAGTAATCTCAGTGCTGTCTATACACACACACACACACACAACCACAACAACAACAAAAACAAATGACTCCATCAATGACACATAATTACAGCCAGGGCTAATTACAACAATCATCTGCATTATTCCTACATGCATGCTAAAACCACTTTCAGATAAGCACCCGTGTTTTTTCAACAGGAATGTATTATCCCTAGAGATAGTAAAATGCAACGTGCATGCGTGAGACACTCACTAGAGCGGAGGAGGCTACGGGTGGCCGATTTGGGCGTAGCAGGCGGCGGGAGACCCTGTGTTCCTGCAACAGCTGCGGCAGCAGAGAGAATGGTGGAGAAGTAAAGGCCTGAGCCTTCTCTCACAGGACTGAGGATGGGTGGAGGGGTGTAAGGTGGCAGCGTGAGCGGGTTATCAACCAGCCTTACTGGCGAGCGAAGGTGGCTCTGGTAGGGTGTGATGCTAGAGTAAACTGGAGGAGCGATCAGCGTGCTCACTTTGGGCGGAGGGATGAAGAGCGGCTCCGGCCGAGGACGCCGTTTCGCCTTGGACGATTTGCCATCTATGTCGCCGGCAAGCTCTGCTCCGCCGTTCTGGGGGTATGAAAAAGGAGCAGACGTGTGATGCATGAAAAAAAAATTTGGAAAACATTTGTAAAAAATCGCATCTTTATGAGAACATTTGCTTTAGTTTGAATGAACTGCACACACTCTGATTCTCGCTTTGTGGTGTAGAGAAAAGGAGAACATGTCTGGATTAGATTTCAAAGGATGATCAACAAACACTAGGGATTACAGTGGAAGCTTTAATCCAGGTTTTTTAATGATGGGGGATACAGTGGATCAAAGAAAGCAAAAAGAGAACATGCTCAGAGGATCGCTACCAGCGCACGGTGACGCACTCACCTGGCTCGAGCTCTCGGACAGAGAATTGCGTAGCGAGCGGCGGCGTGTGACGATGACGGAGGGCTTGTGGTCAGTCCGGTTTGGGTCACTGGGTCGAATTGGCCAGCTGGCTGAGAGAGAGGTTTGTTCCTGCTCTAAAGAAGTGGGGTCTGTCCGCCGTACGGGAACGGACACTGGGATCACCAGAGGCACCAGGCTCTCGTCTCTCGCACATTTGGCACTCACCCCCTCCATCTCTCCGAACACTTCGCCGAGGTCCAATACTGGGGGGCTCCAGGGCCTTTGCGACTCCTATACATAAACATCACAGAGCAGCAAATGAATAATTTTACATCAACTGTTTTCTAATTACCGTTTGACAACATATTTGTGCTAAAGAACAAAAAAAAAAAAATTATCATTTCCAGTGTGCATAATATTCACAGCTGAGGAAAACCATGCATGCAGTGTGATGTGTAAACAGGGAAATATCTGCTAAACGAGTACTATAAATGACGAGACAGCACAAAGGCAGTAGACCGTGTTGCAGGCTCTTTTCTTTTCATTTCTCAGATAGGATATTACACAAGCTTCCATTCGTATGTCATGTTGGTCACCGTCAGAACAGCAAGTTAAAGTCGAGATCAGATTTGTATGTTATGGAAAAAAAAAACCTTCTGCATTTACTCAGCAGGTTATAAGTGTTTGCCAGAAGACTACAATATGCAGGCACAAATATGCTATGCTGACTTGAATCATCAATTGCGTGTTGAAACCAAGGCATGTGACTACAAGATCTCCGAATAATTAAAGCTGGGACGTGATCATGGCAGATCAGATCAGGCTTTACTGCGGTTATATACAGTAGGTGGACGCACAGCCCAAGTTCCTTTCCTCACAATACTCAATAGAAACAAAAAGCAGTTCTCGATTGCCACCAATTTTCAAATCCTCTTTATTTTAAATACAATTTCAAGCATTTCTGAGGAACAGAACAAACACTCCTGCAAAGGCCTTGTTTCCTGTATTTTCTTAGACATTTCCTGTTTCTCTAAAAGTGACCAGACCAAAGCAAACATAATAACATTACACAGTACTGAAAATTACATGAAAGTACATGGACAGGCTGTTTAATTTGAACTGCACACTAAATTATAAAAAATAAATAAATCCTCAGATAGAATGAATAACATACTAAAACAAATATGAAGGGGGGTTCAAGTTAAACTGGGACTTTTTGATTGTGGCGTAGTGGTTAGCACTGTGGCCTCACACCTCTAGGGTCGAGGGTTTAATTCCTGCCTCGGGTCTGTGTGCACGGGGTTTGCATGTTCTCCCTGTGCTTGGTTGGTTTCCTCAACTACTCAACGCTTTCTTCCTACAGTCCAAAGACATGCAGATTAGGCTAATTGCCGTTCCCAAATTGCCCATAGTGTGTGTGTGTGCGCGCGCGTGTCCTGTAAATGGATTGGCACCCCCTACAGGGTTTATCCCACTTTATGCCCTAATAAACCTGGGATAGACTCCAGGCTGCCCACGACCCTGTACAGGATAAGTGGTATAGAAGATGAGTGAATGAGTTCTCCATATAATCTCCTGCTTCACTACTGCACTTATGCCAGTGTTTCACTAGTGCTTGGATACAATCAAGGTGGAAAGGTTTCTCAGGCTGCCAGAGTGCTTCACGTCTGAAATGCTGGCCCCCCCAGGAACTCCTTAAACAGCCTAAACATGTGGCTTGGAGTGAAGTGAGAACTGTATGGGGGACTTGGCAATAACTCCCAGTTGGACTAGTGTCCAATTTGTCTTCATGAATGATTGTGTGTAAAGTCCCAACAGACAGATGCGTCTCTTCAGTAAGCTGGCGTCAAGTTATCAGTCATTTCTCAAGAATCAGGCGTTCCGCTCGGTGAATGTTCAATGGCACGACTGCAGTGGGCTCCGAACCACCACGGCCGGGATCATCAGTTACGGATGTACGACCTTCTTTAAAAACGCTCCACACAGACAAGAGTCTCATCGCTGTAGTGTGCTTGAAGTCTCCGGTCATTGTCATTTCTATGCCTTTAGAAATTTCCTCGCATGTCCCGGTTTGACTTGAACGCCCCTCGTATTTTGCCCCGGCCGACGCTTGAGTTTGCAACAAGAGGAATTTCCAGCACTTAATCTTCCTCAAACTGGAGCCCTGTCCTGTTTCATTTACACAACAGCAACAGTCTAATCCAAACATTCTTGAGAAATTTTTACCCACTCATGTACAACATGCAAGTGTGGGCAGGTACACTGTTGCACTGGTTAACACAGGTTATGGTTTTTTTTTTTTTTTTTTATTGGAGTGTGCTTCAGGGCTACTCATGCAGCGCCTGAGGTCAGTAGTACATGCACCCACACACCCAACCTATTGTTACTGGAGCTGCTGACCTTCTTAAAAAAAAAACTTGGGT
Organism: Clarias platycephalus; assembly: GCA_030068275.1. NCBI lineage: Eukaryota > Metazoa > Chordata > Actinopteri > Siluriformes > Clariidae > Clarias > Clarias platycephalus. Next base: position 17,666,885 of record JAQQZT010000005.1, read on the forward strand.
TATGTAACTCAAACTTTACAGTTCTAGCAAAGTAAACCAAATCTTAGCAATAGAAACAATAGAAAGGAAAAACATACAGTCAAAACATGTCTAGACAGATGCACAGGTTTAAGATGCATTTTCAAGCATATTCTAACCGGCTCTTCGTTTTTGATCACTCGTCTAAAATAAATCTTCCAATATGTTAACGAACCCTAATGAGTCAGGAATGTATGCACAGATGGATGTGCAAAATATTTAACTTTATTGCAGATGTTGTTCATTTTCAATTTTCATGAATCTTATAATACATACTAGCCAAATTTGTGTGTGACTTGAAAATACTCTGCAGGCATTTAAAAACTGGACGATATGTACTTTAGCGATTCTACTACTCTATAGTTATGTCACAAGCTAAATTACAATTTTGCTTTTGTACCCACACATTTTTTTTTTCAGAAACTTAGGCCAATTTGGCCATTTCAGCCAGGGAGGTTTGAACACTCCTGCCAACTCCCAACTCCACCCTGAGCCTGAAGTGAGGAAGTCAAAAGTCTACATACATACAACCTTTAGCACCGTGCACTTTAACACCTAATACAAGACCAAATACATCCTTCAGCCGCTTCTTCAAAGGAGCCAAGCATGAAACAAACAAACAAAAAAGTAGAAAAAGTGAAACCAAATTTAAAATTCATGAATTATTACGATTCAATTTAAATGAGTCTACGCTTTATGCGGAGTGCATATGATTATACACATTATACCCCGTATGAGAGAGAGTTACTGGACGTAGGACTAACGGCAGAGAACAATCACTTGTATTTGCATGAGGCGTCAACAGAGGCAGTGGTTTGAATCGACATGTGAGCTAGAACAGCACCACCTGTTCTATTCACATTCTGCTGAAAGCATTCTGCTACAGTAGTGAAACCTGCAGAACTGGTAGGCATTTCAAAATGGTTGCTGTGCATACATTATGAAGCAAGTCTCCTACACATGAGTGAGCAGTCACATTTTAGCTATTCTTGTTTCATCAATGGGACAAAGTAATCATGCTTTCTTCTCCCCAGACAAAACATAGTGTCTTGCTGATCTTACCTTGATCGTGTGTGATGGTAAGGATGCCATCTCGGAGGCTTTCTGTGCCAACGTCTCCAGGTTGGCCTCTTGGGACACCCTCCGCTTTCGCCGTGTGCTTTGGATGACCCCTGTAGGAGCAGCTCGGATGGTCTGCTTGACTCCGGCCTCGGCTGCTTCTACGGCTCCGTTATGAGGGCCCTGAGTCTGTTGCTCAGCAGGCATGGGGATGGTATTCTCCGCCGCTTGTCCTCCACCCTCTTTGGAGAGGCGCCGAGACCTCCGTGGTCCAGGTTGCTGTGTCTCAATAGATGCCTGGGAAAGGATGGGAGGGCATTGAGAAGCATTTTCCTGGGGCTCTGTTGATTCTGGGGTGTCCTGGGATTGCCCTGTTGATTGCTCAGGTTGGGAAAGTGATTGTGATTGTTTGCCGGTGGAGGAAAATTCCACTAATTGCTGATTCTGCTGCAGCTTTTGTAGGTTTTCGGCTTTTTGCTGATTTAGCTGATGCTGACCTTGTTGCTGCTGAGATTTTTGCAAATGTTGCTGTAATGGCTGTTGTTGTGGCTGTGCTGGCTGTTGTATTTGTATCGGTTGTGACATTTGTATGGACTGCTTCTGGATCTGGTTTAAATGCTGTGCTTGCTTTTGGGGCTGTGGCTGTTGTGACTGCACTAGTTGTTGGGATTGTTGTTGATGCTGCAGCATCTGTTGTTGTTGGTGCATGCGCTGTTGTGTTTGCTGATGGATTTGCTGTTTATGGAGCATCAGTCTCTGGATTTCCTGCTGCTGAAGGTGTTGTTGCTGCTGATGCTGCTGCTGCTGAAGCTGCTGCTGAATTCGATTTTGGGAATTTGTTTGGGTGCTGTTTACAAAATTCACATTTTGCAAGGATCTGTTACCATGGAACACCTGATAATAGCCTGCTGCCAAGTTTTGCCGCGGCTGCCCGAAGGCTAACTGAAAGGGCTGAAGCACTGATGTGCTCCCAGTGGTAGATGTAACATTCTGCTGGGGATTGAAGAGGGCAGGTTTGTGACCCTGCTGAAAGGATTGCTGCTGCTGCTGCTGCTGCTCCCAGTCCATACCGCCACTTGCTTTAGAAGCATCCCTAAAGGCTTCTGGCTGTTGCTTTTCTGCCATCCTAATGGCAGCCGGCTGCTGCTGTTGTATCGCAACGCTTTCAGGTACCTGCTTTACAAAACCCGCTTGCTGTCCCAGGTAAGGAGCGTAATTCTGGGCCCAAGTTGTCGTTGTGACACCCTGAGACCAGGCTGTAGGTCTCTGCTGAGGTTGCTGGGATAGCTCCTGGTGGGGCCACTTCATTGCCATAGTCTGTTGGTAATGGCCTCGGTTCTGGTTGCCCTTCTCTGGGCTGAAAATGACAGAATTGAGAAACATATGTGGTGCATCAGCAGCGGAGCTTTCCACACCCGCAGCCTCATTGTGGACTGACTCTGACGGAGGGGCTCCCATGCCATAGTAGGGGCCCTCTGTGCGCTGTGAAGCTTCTTTCATTGCAACGCCCTGGTCGTTAAAGAAAGTGATGCGTTTGCCTGTCCTCTTTGTGTTGGCTTTCTGTTGAGCTGGCAAACTCATGACTATCATGAATAAGGGTGGTAACAGAGGGCTGGAGTGAGCTTGTGAAGGGGTAAAGAAGAGTTCAAACCTCTAAACCACACCAAGCTTTCTCCAGTGTCATTAAGCTTCAACGTCCCTCTTTATTTACAAATGAAGTTCGAGGTTTTAGAAAGTGTGTGGTCATCCAAACCTGCTAAGCATAGTAGGAATGGAAGTCAGCTTTAAAATACAAAACTGCAGCATCCCATGAGCAGAAATCACAGGGTCAACTGGCAGACCCGTGAACATGTCTATGGATTTCCTTTGTCCCAAGTCTACTTCTAGTCCTTGTGTATTAAGGCTACTTGAATGTTCTGGAACTTGACTTCTGTTGAGTGTTCATGGGGCACAACCTGAAGAGAGAACACAATCATCAGGAACGAGTGAATGCACTTAAAATGCACTTAAAATCCACTAATAGTTCTAGTAGTTAATCCACAATGCTCATGAATACAGACCCAGCAGAGGGCGTTTAAGTGGAAAAAGTTAATTCAATAGATGGTATAGCAGTTGTGCCTTTGGCACGGTAGGTATGAAAATAATGCAGACTACAATCAAGTTACACTATAATTACATTGTAAGTATACGTATAATTTTGACTCCAGTGCATACAATGACGGAAAAAAAATACACTTTTATTGGTTTACACTCATTTCAGAAAACCACCAATGATACCACATGGTGAGTCACAGCAGAAAAAGTGACAAAACAATCAACTGTACATTTGAAAAACAGAACTGTATGTTTGGAAGTTACAAATAATGATTTATTATCCTATCTCATCTGATTTCAGAGAGACAGAGAAGAAGAAAAGCAAGAAGGCTACATCTAATTCACAGCAAGTGTGTAAATGAATAAGGCACTTTACATTCTACTCTTTACATAGTGAATATCATGACGCCATTTCATAATATATCAAATTTGCATTATATAAGACATTAACATGCTGTGACACATATATTGCATGAACATGGTATTCCTCCTTTTATTTGCTGAACTCATAGCTTTAGGTAGCCTTTGTTTCAACTCTTTTTCCATATGAGAGCCTTCAGCTCATGAAACAATTTACACTTTTCTAGTTTAACATTTGTCAGCAGTAAAACACTTCTCCATGGAAACTATTCTGTGGTTTCATCAGCTCTGAATTTGCTTCTCTGATAAACACTGACAAAATAGGCTCGTGTTTGTTTATTACGAGGAGCTGATTTATGATGAAACATATCCGAGATCCTAATCATGCAGTTTCTGCGACTAAGACCCAGAGACACCATGTCTTCATAAGGTTCATTTATTTACAGTGATACTTGTGAGGTCCTGAAAATCTCATGACTTAAAGTAACACTGATTACAGCCAAGCAGTTCCTCATTTACAGCTCCTCCCTTTAATATATGAATGCAATATGTTAATTTAGGAATGAACTACTGCAACATTCACACAGTGCCACGAATTGGCTTTGCTTAGAAAAAGTGAGCTATGAAAGGAGAAAAAGAAAGGAGAAAGTACAAGGGGGAAACCCAGCATGCTCTTAGATCACACGTGACCATTTGCATTCGCGCTCTGATCCTGCCACAACACAAAATATACCGATACAACATTTCCAAATGAGTAAACTGATCATGCATTTCGTGCAAGTGCAACTTAGAAAAGGACCACCGTCTAGGTACGTGAGGAAAGCTGCAGCGTTTGTGCAGTCCGTCGTAATTAAGGATCTATAACAAGTTCATGCAAGACGCTGCGCAAGGCATGCAGTCTCGTGTGTAAATTGTTTTAAGGCAAGTGCTCTTGAAATCTAGAGGTGTACGAGCGACAACCGCTATAATATGATAGCGTTAACGGCTCTGGTTTCTCCAAGGCAGCTGCAGTGGTTTGGCAAAATTTCACTAAATGTGTAGATGAGAAAGTACCAAGGTTATAGGCCTGAGCCACGTTCTTCAGCGTCCTATCATACCAAACATATGGTTTTAGAGAGGAGTACAGACCGAGCATGAACCGCTTACCTAAATATGTACAATACTGTTGTACATAAAATGAATACATTAATGATTAAAATCATTTGCAATACCTTTACATTACAGAATTTGGCAGATGCCCTTTTTCAGAGCGACTCACATTGTTATCTCATTATACATCTGAGCAGTTGAGGGCTTAACGGTTAAGGGGTACATCTAAAGATTAAGGGCCTTGGGGTTTGAACCTGAATCCTTCTGATAACTAGTCCGGTTCCTTGACCACAAAGCAACCCCCTGCCCCATACACCATACAATACATCATAACTCAGCTTGTAATATATCTTTGAAATCATGGAAAGCCATACACATTCTGCACTATTCTGAGCCGAGCTATTTGTATAGTTCTTACAAGAGGAGGTTCAAGACTAGCTCTTTATCATAGCTGTTACATGCAAGTCACAGTCAGGACGATGGCAAAACTACCTTTGGCGTGTACCTTCGTACATTTAAAGCTTTAGTCTAAAGGATCGATTCATGCACTTTAATGCGTTTAAGGTACAAACAGATGAAAGGTGGAAAAAGTTTGAAGCTAACCACCCAACCACAAGGAAATGCAGGCCTACACTTCTTTAGTTACATTTATGTTCACAAGGTAACTGCAGGCAAACTGTGCAGCTTAAAACTTCTTAACACTGGAGTGCAGGTTAAAGGGTATCTTAAAAAAGACAACAAGATAAAGTACAGCATACTGAGCTATTTACTAGCTTCTTGTCTGAGAGGACACTTATACATGGGGGGGGGGGGGGGAGGAGG
>JAQQZT010000005.1:17672336-17706086 GCA_030068275.1 Clarias platycephalus
CCCCCCCCCCCCCCCCCAGGAGGCCACGCGACGTCAAAACGAGGTCTAACAACGCAACAGCAGACAAATAGGTTTGTAACGTCAGGCGGTAATACAGTTTAATTGTGAATTTAATTGAGTCACGGTGACATGAAAGGAAGTGTGTTTGTTGCGCCGCTGTGGTGGTGTGTGTGTGTGTGTGTGTGTGTGTGTGTGAAAGCTCCTCACTCCTGAGAGCCAGTGCACATGCTGGAGCCCCAGTGTTCCCAGTCCAGCCAGCTCAGCGCGATTTACGGGAAGTCTTTTGTTGCAGAAACAGGATTATACACTCAGTAATTCCGTGGGCAACAAAAGTGCGAGAATGTAAAGGGATGATGATGATGATGACAGTGGAGGAGAGGAAAGCTGAGCCACACACTCACACAGAGAGAGAGAGAGAGAGAGACAGAACACTGCCTTCTGCTACAGAGTTGTCAACTTTGTAGTCTGAACAGAAGCACAGTTGTAGCTTTCGATATGACAAAGCGCGATAGTTACAATGTAACATTACGCAACGTCAGATCTACTCTCTTGTTTTCTTGCACAAACTGATCCCCCGACACCAACTCCAGCAGATCGAGAGCCCCGAAGTTGTTTACTCGACGCGCAGCGGATTGTTTAAAGTGTCCACCATTTTGGTAAACACATCCACGATCTATCTAGTTCGCAGACGCGACAATTCTCTAAAATCAAAAAGAAACCTTACCGCTTTCTTCAGGCATCGCAGAGAGAAACTCCTGTGCGTCCATGCGCCAGGCTGGGAAAGCAATAGCCCAGAAATGACTGCATGCACATCCAGGGTTGAGTCATGTTATGCTGACCTCACACCCGTATTACTCAAGAGAGGTAGACTTTCTCAAAGATTTAAAAAAATAAATAATAATCCTGTTGAAATCGCATAGCTTCAATGCAAAAAAAAAAAAGGTGGGAAATGGACTACCAAAAATGCACGCTGTTTGCTTTGATATGCATTAACGTCTCCGGGCTGTTTTTTTTCTTAAGGCGCAGTCCATAAGCACTACCGAACAACACATTTCTGTTTCAGCTCCAGTCTTGTGATCCTCCAGTCCAGTTAGCCGCGCCCACTTCCGCTACCATATTAGGACGTGACTTCCATGTGGGGCGCTGAGAGAGAGAGCAAACGCGCCGGGGTCGTGCGGGAAATTCCGTCAGAGGGAAATGCGGTGATCAGGAACCAACTCCTCAAATAACTCTCTAACAACGCCAACTATAAACCCATTACTGAAAAGGGCTGCTATAGACTTCTGGGGGGGAAATGAATCAAACGAGAAAAGGTGAAAGCAGTAATAGTCTCTAATCAAGAGATTTTTTGTGCAAACTCAAAGAAAGCTCTCAGGTCTTACAGGCAGAATTTTAATATATTCAGTAAACCAGTGGTAATCTTCTACTGGAAAGTCATTAACGTTCTAACCATGTTTTGAGTGAATTCAATCCATAGCCTAAAAGCACTGTAACTAAAAAAATACAAATAATACAAGAGATATAAAATAAACTATACATATGTTAATAAATGATACAAATGTGTTTATTTATATCTACACTATATGGACCAAAGTATTTGACCAAACTTGTTCATTATTATACTCAGGTATACTCAATCTCAATGCTTCAGCATACCAAGAAATCTTGGACAATGGTATGCTTCCAACTTTGTGCCAACAGTTTGAGGTCGGCCCTTCTCTCTTCCAACATGACTGTGCCCCAGTGCAAAGAGCAAGGACTATAAAGACAAGTGTGATGAGTTCGGTATGAAAGAACTTGACTGGCCTGCACAGAACATTGGCCTCAACCCCATAGAGCATCTTTGGAATGAAGTGGAACGGAGATTCCAAAGGCCTTCTAGTCCAACATCAGTGCCTGACCTCATAAATGCTCTACAGAATGAATGGGCACGAATTTCAACAGAAAAACTCCATGATCTTGTGGAAAGCCTTCCAAGAAGAGTGGAAGCTGCTATAGCTGCAAAAAGGGGACCAACTCCATATTGAAGTGTATGTATTTGGATACAATGTCATCGCAGGTTTACCCAAATACTTTAGTAAATGTATACAGATAGATAGATAGATAGATAGACAGACAGATAGATAGATAGATAGATAGATAGATAGATAGATAGATAGATAGATAGATAGATAGATACTTTACTGATCCAGAAATATATACAGCACAAAAGATCCCTCAAAATGCATGTTTTTATACAATATAGGTTTTTAAAATATGGTTGTATTATAACCAAAGTCAAACTTCTTTATGCCCGCTCCCCCTGTTTTTCCCAGGGTTAAGGGTTCATGAATAAAAATTCATGTGCATAAAATTACTAATAACTGAAGGACAATAACTGTGTTGTGTTCATACAATAAATCTGTGAGGGCCATGTAACCTTTTCTCGCGCCAACTGGCGACAAAAGTCTCCGATGCCCCTACTGTGAACTGCACCCTGCACTTTGGCCTACAGCTAATATACATTTTGTAGTTGCACATCTTTCCACAGAAACTGTAAACTGCACAAAAGTTACTCAGATTCTTTCAACTACCACAAAAGACTATATACTCTACACCAAAGACATGTTTCGGTAGACTGTTTACGAGTCCATATAAACACAAACCACATCCTTCTAGTACTACAAAGCTCATGAAAATCAAGTATGAATAAAACAGTAGTGTGACCTGTACAAAATGAGTTTATTTTATAGAATTCCAACAACCAAGAGGTTAGAGAATCTGAGGACTGATTTTTCTAACATGCTATTGCTATATGTACAGGCCACAGAGCAGTTCGGAACAACAGCTACAGGCATGACCAAGCATGCTTGCCAGGAGAAAGGAGACACTGGGCCCCAATAGCCATGTGTTAAAGAGTGTGTGCGTGCCGTCGCTGCTGCGGCTTAAAATAAAGTGCAAAGCCAACAAACATTCATTGCAGTGGTTCCTGATACCATGCTATCCTTCTTAAGCCTATTTTATGTGGGTATGTGATCTAGTCTATCAAATATTTATGCTATGGGGTTAAGATGAGCAATTATTTCATGTTATATTGGAATAATATTTGGTATGCAAATGCAGGAGTCATTTAATCAAATGTTAAACATTATGCCTCTACTTAATGGGTGAAATAGTGCATATCATAAACCACTACAAAATTTAATAGTGGGCATACATACAGCTGAAATAGGATGGGATCAAAAAGTCACTTTAAAATAGTAAAATACAGAGAGCATGAGCTCCCCCCGGGTGGCATTCCCTGAAAATAACATGCACGGGCTATTGTTTCTGACGGGGAAAAGTAAAACCGGGAGAAATCCATTCTCATAGATAGTACGATGTGAATTGAACGACCCCCGTGGCCGCCCATGTGCGCTCTGCAGGAAGCATCTACAGCAGCTTGGACATGCACTTCTGACATTTCAACAAGGAACCACCCAGTGCATTAGAAGTGAAGCTCGGGATCATCTTCCGACATTATGCACTATCTTGCAATAACTCATCGCTATTTAGAGGAAGACTGCACTGAAAATGAACGCACAGGAAATATTAGGGTTATTACAGTACCTCAGGATCTCACGTAGCACTTCTGCGGTACACTCTGCTTTATGAAAGCTGCTCTCAGGGGCGGAAAAAAAAAACTTTCAAGCGTCACTTCCTAGTTTGTAACATGAGTACATCGCTTTAAAAATTATACATCTCCAGCTACCCAAAGAAATGCATATACGTGCATTCTTCTTATATTCCATGCTATGCTTCTTAAGCCTTATTTTTTGTGTAGGTATGTGATCGAGTCTAGTCTAGCAAAGATTTATGGTATAGGATTAAAAGCAGCAATTATTTAATATTATATTAGATTAATATTTGGTAAGCAAATGCAAGTAAAAGTTAGAATCATTCAGTCAAATGTTAAACATTATGCCACTACCTAATGTACACAAAAATAAGTAGTCGGCTATATGAAGCTTATGCATGCTCACTCCTTATGCACACACATTTCAGTAATAAGCGTGTGTGGACAACATTATTGGGGTGATTCATTGAGCTGAAATGTTTGTATCATCCTTCATTGATCAGGCATTTCCAGTTTTCTTATGAACTATTTCTCAAAAGCTATTACAAGCCAGCCATATAATGATATACTGGTCAATGGGCCACTGTCCTTGAAACATCCAGCAGTTCATTGTTTACTACACTGGAGATGAAGCTATATAATCTGCTAGATCCAGATCCAGAGATATCTGACCTAAATAACGCGCACTCAGCCCTTCCTGGCGTAAATACTCAGCGACCAATAAAAGGCAGAAAATGAAGTCACGTGATTTTTTCCCACGGCGCCTAAGAACATTCACTGATTCTTAAATGCTTACGGTTTAATAGCTGTAGTACTTCACGCGACTGGTTGGGTGTGTGTTTGAGTTAGACGTTTCACCATTTGCTTAAACACACACACACACACACACCCGGAAAGAAGTGCAGTAATAACCTAAGTGGTTGATTTCACATTGGCACGTACGCATTTACTGCCTAAACAGGATCATAAACACACACACACACACACACACATATATATATGTGTGTGTGTATAAACACACTGTTTTTCTTTTCCTAAATTGTGTATACATTTTTTTATCTCTGTATATATACATACAGAGAGAGAGAGAGAGAGAGAGAGAGAATATATAAGTACAGTATATAAAGCTTTTATATTATATACATTTGGGGCAGCACTCCAAGGTGCGAGTTTCATTCCTGCTTATGGTCTGTGTGTATGGAGTTTCAATGTTCTCCCAGTGCTTTGTGGGTTTTCTCCTGGTACCCCGGTTTCCTCCCACATTCCAAAGACCTGCAGGACTGGCTTAATTGTCTGTAGTGTGAATGAGCATGTAAGTGTGCATATGTGTGTGTCTGTGTGTGCCCTGCGATGGATTGGCACCCTGTCCAGGGTGTACCCCGCCTTGTGCCCTAAGTCACCTGGGATAGGCTCCAGGCCCCCCTGCAACCCTGTATAGAGGATAAAGTGGTATAGACTATGAGATGATGAGATGATGTATAATATTTAAAAGCTTTATTACACCAGTTTCCAGTCCATGAGTACAATTTGTCCAGTTGTCTGTAATACACCCATTTTAACTTAGAAAGGGCTGGCTTAAACCTGTTCTTTATGGCACATTTCATAAGAGTTATTTCAAAACATAACATTTAGTTTCTTAAAAATAATATGTTGTAGGATCCTTTGTATAATGTATAATTATTAATTGTTATATAAATATAATAATATGTGATTTTAAAAGGGCAGCACGGTGGTGTAGTGGTTAACACTACACGATTCCCAGCCAGGCTCGATTCCCATCTCTGTGTGCATGGAGTTTGCATGTTCTCCCCGTGCTTGGTGGGTCTCCTCTGGGTACTCCGGTTTCCTCCCACAGTCCAAAGATATGCAGGTTAGGCTAATTGGCGTTCCGAAATTGCCCAGAGTGCCCTGTGATGGATTGTCACCCTGTCCAGGGTGTACCCTGCCTCGTGCCCTAAGCCTCCTGATATAGGCTCCAGGTCCCCGAGATCCTGAATACGGGATAAAGCGGTTTAGAAGAGTGAGTGAGTGATTTTAAAAAGAAAAGGAAAAAAAAAAGTGTTCCCGGACTTTTATTTTGAACTATCTTATTTACCACCACCGGAAGTCAATTCCGGTACATTGGATATTCTTTACCTTGCTTCTAAAACTAAAACATTTTTTTAATTTCACAAAATAGAACGCAGTCCTGCTGCGGATCCACATGTGACAAACTGCTTAGTATGATACTATTATTCTGCTTTAAAATGTTGTTAAAGGGAAATCACGTCAAGTCGCATGGCTTTGTGGGCGCTTTTACTTCAGGGTGCGTCCCAAATCGATTGTTTGTAGACTAAATAGTAACATGGGCAGCTTTAGTTGATGAGACATATGTAGCGCGTAGAATTAGGACACACCCGAGATTAATAAACGTATCGTTGAGATTACGTAATGCTGACATTAACTCTTCGCTCTTCTGAGTGATTTGTTATTAAGATGTTAACAGTGCAAAGGGTTGTCTTATCCTCTCGGCCAGGTAAAGACATTTTATTTCTGTATACTTTGTTTTTACACAAAGATAATCATGCCAGTATTTTTTTATATTTAATTTTGTTTGTGCAAAGGCAGAAATGGCCATCCCTCTCCTGATAACTTCCGCGTGGAGGAGACGAGTTTGTCCACTGAGCTGAAACAGGGAGAAGTCCTGGTCAGGACCTTGTACCTGTCTGTTGATCCTTACATGGTAGAGTTTATTCATAATGACATTTTAATCCACTCTATGGATTATTCTTGCTTTAAATCAGGGGTGTAAATTTTAAAGACAGGCAGATTACACAGGGATGTTCACCTAAATATTATTTATGACTTATGCAAAATAATAAAGTATTGTATTTACAACATGGGTGGTATATGCTTGGCGGGTTTTCTCCTGGTACTCCGGTTTCCTCCCACAGTCCAAAGACATGCAGTTTATTGGAGTTACCAAATAACCTGCAGTGTGTAATTAACAATCGTGCATCAGCCCCTCAGGTAACTGCTACAGAAAGACGTATATATGGAGAGGGTGGGGAGTATCTGTGCTCGATGGCACGTGGATGCACCAAAAAATTACCAATTTACAAATTAGATGAGTTTTTAAGTATGTACATATAGAAAAAGTATCAAAAGTTATGCACATACTGGCTGTGGCATTTATTTTAGTTTTTTCGACATAATCTTCTTGCTCTTTAATACCCTTTGTCCATCTGTCAGCATGCTTTTATATTTCATCACAACTCATGTAAGAACATATTTGTAAACAAATTTGTAGTGATATTCTAAGGATGGTGAAAGTTTCTTAAAGAGAATCATTACTGGTGACGAGACATGAATTCATGAGAGAAAACGGCAGAATATGGAACGGAAATATCCTGAACTGCCGACCAAGAATTTCCTTACAGAATTGCGTCATCTTAACGATATTCTTAGGAGATCTAATGTGAACTTCTCCCTTGAGATCATTCCACAGCATCTCTATTGGGTTACGGTCTGGGCTCTAACTGGACCGCTCCAAAAAGCTGATTTTATGTCTCTGTAGTAGATTTACTTTAGTGTTTAGGGTCATTGTCTTGCTGCATCACCTCTGAGCTTCAGCTTGAGCTCTGAGGCAGCCACCCTGACAACCTATCCTGTAGAATGCATTGATAAACTTGGGAATTCATTTTCCACTCCACAATGGCAAGCAGTCCAGGTTCAGATACAGCAAAGCAGCCTAAAATCATGATGCTTCCTCCACCATACTTCAGTTTTGTGCCAGATATGCCATACATAGTGCTATCCATCTTCATTTCATCTGTTTTTCCAGTACTATTATGGAGGGTCACGGTGGCCTTCAGCTGTGCTGCATTATGTTTTTGGAGATCGATGGCTTCCTCCATGGTGTCCTGCCTGTTCAGTGTTTTGTGTATGGTTGACTCATGACCAGAGATGCTACCCAGCTCCAGTGAATCCTTCAAAACTTTAGCTACTACTTCATCGTTCTTGTTTTACTTCATTCAGCATTATGTGGTATGCCTTTATAGTGAGCTTGGCTGGAGAGAGTATGCACACTAGAGAGTAGCCACAATACCAAATCTATTCCATTTAGGTTATGGAGATTCCATGGAGATTACTCTGTAACGCTTTCCAGTTGGTTGCAAATTGCAGGTCTTCTGAGATCTCTTTTCTGTGAGGCATCAGCTGATTGTTGAGTTGAGTTAGCTCTAAACCACACCTCATGTTCACGTCATTAATTGGACTCCAGTTTGGTAATATCTGACTCCAATCGGCGTTAAGTGACATAAAATGCCTAGTGTTTCACTTACTTTTTCCAACATCACTTTGTACAGTACCAGTGAAAAGTTTGGACACGAATTTGAATGTTTTTTTTTCTACATTTTAGAACAATAGATGGATTTTAAAACTATGAAATGACATGGAATTAGGTAATTAAGTAACAGCAACTGTCTTGTTATTTTATGACATGAAGGTCAGCTGTTCTGGAATAGTTCCTGCAAGACCAGTATTGTCAAGTGCGTTTGCAAAGCCCACCAAGCACCATGATGAAACTGGCTCTCATGAAGACCATCCCAGGAGAGCAAGACCAAAACTTACCTCTGCTGCAGGGGAGACGTTCATTTAGAGTTACCAGCCACAAAAGTCACCAATTAACAGCACGTCAGATTAGAGGTATTACGACGGCTTACAGAGCATCCCAATATCAGCTGTTCAAAGGAGATTACTGCATATTTTGGATGCCTTCAGCATTGTTTTACAAGGTAGAAAGAAATAAAAATCAGTGTAGACCATGGAATTAGAGGGTGTGTCCAGAGTTTTGACTGGTAGTGTATATTTGATGTATGTTTTATTGCCACTGTATATACTTTCGCTTCATAAGAAACTCTATAGTAATACTGGGACCTCTACTGCCCTCAAAACACCTTCCATTCTTTGTTGCATGGATTCCAATCCAATTTTAAAACTTTGCTTTGTGAAATGCATTCTCTGTTGACTTCTCTTTAACAAGACTTCTCCATCTGCACAACTCTTCTGAGTACATTCTAGAGACTGTTTGTTGTGTGAAAATCCCAGAACAGCAGTTATAGAAATACTTGAACCAACCCACCTGGCAACAACAATAATGCCATGGTCAAAATACCCAAGATCACTTTTTTTTTTTCTCCATCCTGATGGTTGATGTGAGCATTACCCTAAGCTGTTGGCTTATAACTGCATGATCTGTTTCATTGCATTCTACCATAAAACTGGCTGATTAGATAATTGCATGAATGAGTAGGTGTGCATGTGTTTCAAGTATAGTGCTCAGTGAGTATTGCTCATGCCAGAATAGTGTCCGCTGGCATCAGTTTCTCAGTCCAGTTCTCAGTTTCTTGAACATTTTATTTGAATGCCTGTGATTTGTTTCATAATGTTTCATAACAGTAAATGCCTTCATTACTACTATAATTTCTTGACATACGAGGCACATCCATTTGCACACACTGTTAACTTTGTGCTTTTTTATATGGTGATGGCTAAATATCATTTAGTAAAATAATTTGCATGCTTATTAAGAGGAAATAGAACACATGCAATTTTGCTCTGGTGTTAGCGGGGCATCCTTGGGGTACTACATGTGTCTAGAACCTGCTTTTTTAAGCAAATGCTCAAAAAGCTATAAGAAGTGATCATTTGTCAGCATGATAATTTGCATCAGGAAAACTGTCTAGTCATCGGATCATCTCAACCAGATGTGCTTCTTGAACATCCCTTTTTTTGGGGATTAATGGGCATTAATGTGGAGTTAACAGCCTCCACTCTTCTGGAAAGGCTTTCTTCTAGGTCGTGGAGCGAGCCTGCGCGAATGTGCTCATTCAGAAACAAGGGCGTTAATGAGGTCAGGCACTGATGTTGGATAAGGAGGCCTGCAGTGCAGTCAGCGTCCCTGTTCATGCTGAAGGTGTTGAATGTGGTTAGGGTCAGAGATGTCTTTTTGGTCATAATGCATTGTCATGCTGGAGCATGTTTGGGCCTCAGAAGGAACATTCATTTTAGATATTTGTGAACTTTATCTTTTTGGAGAAGGCTTAAATATGGGTATGATGCCGAGGTGTCCACAAATATTTGGCCCTATAGTGTTATTGCAAAATAAAGTCAAAATAGTTTATATGAACAATGCTGTCGTTTCTATCAAGAACGTGAACAAAAGTAGCAGTCAGGAAGTAGACATAGAGGAAACAGTTACAGATAGAATACCACACTTTTCTTCTTCGTAAATATAGACAAAAATGGAGTTTAAAATAAAGAACAAAGAAGTATGGGAGTGGCTGATCAGTATTTTGGTCACTGGCAACAATGGCCCGCACATGGTTTACATACTGGTGGGGAGGTTAATGAACCCGTGCTTTCATGTTTTCATCGTGTATAAACAGGAGGTTAGATGTGAGTTGGAGAGATGTATCAAATGCAGGATAGTCGCTAACAGCTGATCAAAGAATTGCTACATTTGTCACTAGGTTCTTTTTTTTTTTTTTGGTATGTAAAAGGTCACCAAATCGCACACTAATATTTCAGTGGACCGCCTTTTGCTTTTCAATGCCTCCGTTGCATCGTTTTGATTGGCTTATGCAATTTCACAACATTATTTCCATTCAGAGTCACGTTCGTTTCATTCCAGGATTGATGATAAGAGAGTCAGACCACTGCGTAAAGCCTTTTCCAATGGGTTAAGGTCTGGATTCTGTGTGAAAATGATGTTTCATCCTTCCTGAACCACTCTTTTACAACTTGAGCCAGATGAATCCTGGCATTATCATCTTGGAATATGCCTGTGGTCATTGAGTATATTCAGGTAGTCACCTGACCTCATTTCTACATAATGTTGCTGAACCTATACCTGACCCACTGAAGCAACCCCAGATCAGAACGCTGCCCCTACAAGCTTGTACGGTGGGCAGTAGGCATGATGGGTGAATTACTTCATCCGACTCTCCTCTTACCCTGATGCGCGCATCACTCCGGAACAGGGTAAATCTGGACTCATCAGACCACATGAAATGTTTGATGCGTGATCGCGAGTTCGATTCCCGGGTGATGCCGGAGGTCTAGAGAGAGCTGATTAGCTGAACTCTCTCAGGGATGAGAGGTACTTAATGCTCCCACATTAATGGCTCTGCAGCCATTCTTTACCTGCGCGGAAGGAGCGGATAGCGCTGTCCTCAACCACTGTAGTAGTAGCCTTAATGTGGGGACCCCCTAGTGACGGGGAGGAATTGGACACGACCAAATTAGGGAGAAAATCAATAAAGGGAAATAAATAAATAAGGCCACACATATGTTTAGTCCCAATCCCTTGAGTTCTTTTCACATTCTATGTGTGGAATTGCTCTTACGTTCACTATTTAACATATCTGTGGATTATTAGGATTAATATATAGCAATCAGTCATAACATTAAAATCCAAAACATTACGCCCAATATTGTGTAGGTCCCCTTGGGCTGCCGAAGCAAGCTCCTCAGGGCATCACTCCGCAAGACCTCTGGGGGTGTGCTGTGGATTCTGGCACGCGGACGTTAGCGGCAGATCCTTTGGGTGCTGTGGGTCGTGGGGGTGGGACCTCTATGGATCAGACTTGTTTGTCCAGTGCATTCCATGGATACTTGGTCAAATTGAGAGCTGGGGAATTTGGAGACTGGATCATCAACTTACATCTCTTTGCCTGCTAAGCCCCATATATGGCAGGCTGTTATGTATTGGGTCTTCTGATGCATTTCTTTTGTGGCCAGCATTAACTTTTTTTAGCAATGTGTGTTACTTGGGCTTTTCTGTGGGACCGGACCGGATGGGCTAGACTTTGGTCCGTGTAAGCATAGTTGAGCCTTGGGTGCCCATAATTCTGTAACCAGTTTACTGTTATATATTTCTTGATAATCAATGTTGTTCAGTTTTTTACTGTTGTGCCTGATCGGTGTATGTCATGGCAAATGAAATATGCAATGAAAATATGCTGGGTTTCATTACTACAGTAACTACAATGGATTATTTCTGTTCACTTGTCCAGCGTTGTCGTATGAATGACGATACGGGGGCTGATTATCTTCTACCTTGGAGACTGGAAGAGTCTATCAATGGAGGTGGGGTCGGCGTGGTGGAGGCCGGTAAGAACGCACACCTGGCCGTCGGTGACATTGTCACCTCCTTCAACTGGCATTGGCAAACCCATGATGTGATTCATGGTAACTGTGTACAGAAGGTATTCCTTAGTGTCAGTACATGCATCAGGAGACTTCTGTATATTTCATGTGAGATTGCATGATACATTTGGATTTTTTTTTTCCTTTGAAGGTTGACCCCAGGGTGGTTGATGGCCACTTGTCATATGCTCTGGGTGCAGTAGGCATGCCTGGACTCACTGCTCTGCTCGGCGTGAGAGAGAAGGGACATGTAACCCCTGGAGCTGGACAGACCATGGTGGTCAGTGGAGCATCTGGAGCTTGTGGGTCTCTCGCTGGACAGGTAATTTTCATGACCTATTTTATGGCCTACTTAATGTGTTAATCTGTTGACATGTATTGTGTCAATGTAATGTTGTGCTCTAAGATTGGCAGATTGGATGGCTGTGAAAGAGTGGTTGGGATTTGTGGAACAAATGAGAAGTGCCAGATTCTGGTTTCGCAGCTCGGTTTCACAGCAGCTGTGAATTACAAGAAGGAGGACATCTCAGCAGCACTGAGGGACAGTTGTCCCAATGGAGTGGACATCTACTTTGATAATGTTGGAGGTCCTGTTAGTGACACAGTCATATCACAGGTGAGCCTGTCTATTCTTTATATTCCACATGGTTGTCATTTCATTATTTACTTTGTAATATAATAATATGTTGTATGTAAACCTCACATATCTGACACCAGAGTTATTCAGAACTCGACCATCTGATGTTATTAGAGCCCTGTGTAACTGTAACTTTTGCTTTCGATGAAAACTTCATTTAAACTGTTGATGGCAGCGATGTTGCCTTGTCAGCAATAATGAATCACAACTTGCAGGTTCTTTCTATGGATACTTAATTTTAAGGTCACAAAAAATGATTAAACAAATCGATCAGATGGAATTTTAATAAATATCCATTTACGCGCGCACACACGCGCACAAGCACACACACACTAACAGAATCACTCCTCTAAACAGAATCCTCTCCCGCACTGCAACAGCCTTTTAAACTTTTTTTTTTCTCTCTTCAAGGGGGCTGTTGGTGCAATACAGTTACTAAAGAACAGTCACTACGCTTGGACACAACATAAGACAAAATACTTTATGTGCATGCACACTCACACACACATGGTCACAATGTTGTAGTAAACAGTACACGCATGCACGGATGTTGACTATACGAGTGACTCACACACACTGAGACTGAGCATGGGAGATGATTACAGGAGAGAGAAGAAATATTGGCTCGGTTGTGATCACATGACATGACAAAGCGTGTATGTACTACAATACTTGTATATCGAGAACACGCTCGTTTAACAAGTTACATTTTATTGATAATTTTTGCTCGTCTTGCAAAACACTCACAGACCAAGTGACTCACAATCCAAGGTTTCTGTATGTGTGTGTATATACACACACACACACACACACAAAATCAACCATATAGCCAAAAGTATGTGGACTCCTAATCATCACATCTGTTTGAGGATGCTAGTAGTCAGATTTCAAAACCAAGATCATTATAGATAGACACCTGGTTCGATCCCCGGGTGATGCTGTAGCCTCTAGCAGCCGAGGGCCTAGAGAGAGCTAATTGCCCGAGCTCTCTCTCAAGTGGGGTGCTGATGGGAGGCACTTAGTGCTCTCACTAATCACGGCTCTACAGCCAATCAGGGGCGCCTGTAAGTTCACGCACGCGGAAGGAGGAGACAGCGCTGTCCTCCGAGTGTGTTAGCCCCTCCCAGCGGTGCGTGAGCGAGCAGTTGGAAAAGATGTGATCGGTTGGCGTCACATGGTTTGGAGGAAACACGCGATAGTCTTCGGCCCTCCCGACTGAGTGGTAGTAGTAGCCTTAATGTGGGAGCCCCCTAGTGACGGGGAGGAATTGGATACCACTAAGTTATGGAGAAACCCCCACACCCAAAAAAAGAGAAAATCTTTCTACAATATTTGGGAATTTGTGAACATTAGAGCTGTGCTATTTAATTGATCTTTTGTTGGTCGATTAAATTAATTTCATGGTTGTCCCAGTTTTTTGATTCAGAATTGTTTCACACTTATTAAATAAATTCTTCAGACAACCTGAAATTGTTAAATGTTAAAAATTTCTTAAAAATATACCATAACGTTTGTAGGAAGTACAAAGCCCCCTGATCTTCCCCTACTCCTCACATTTTGCAAGAATCTTTGGTATTACACTAATCATCAAGGGTATTGATGATTAGTGTAATACCGCCACCTACTGGATGGAATTGTGGAGCATAAGAATGTGTTTGTGTGTGTTTGGTAGTTTTAATGCCTGCGCGAAATACAGCCGCTTTAAACAAATCGGATAGTAAACAGTACTATTGAATCATATAGACCCAAAAAAATCTCAATGCCCAGAATCGATTAGTCAGTCTAGCTATGACTCGCAGCTTGAGTGTCCATTCAGTCTAAAGAGGATTTGTGAGCTCAGACATGGCTCGCAGTCAGCATTCCGACTCATCCCAAAAATGTTCAGTGTGGTTCAGTTCAGGCCTTTGTGCAAGCTATAGTCCGTCTACACAAAACTCCTCAAACCATGTTTTGATGGAATTTAATTTGTGCATTGTCATGCTGGAACAGGAAAGGGCCCAAACTTCCCCAAACTGTTGCCACAAAGTTGGAAGCCTACGATTGTCTAAAATGTTTCTCTATGCTGTAGCATTAACACCACCCTTCTCTGGAACAAAGAGGCCTTGCCCACATCCTGAAAAATGCTCCAGACCTGTTGGCACTATGTATTACACTAGTAAGCATTCCCCTGGCATCTGCCTACCCCAGACAGTCAAGTGTGATTCATCATACTTGAGAATGTTTTCACAGCTCCAGACTCCAGTAGTGGCATGTGTTACACCATTCCAGCTAACACCTAGCGTTGCACTTGTTTGCAGCTTTGCAACCAAGGAAACCTTTTTCATGAAGCTCTCCATGTGCAGTTCTTGTGCTGATGTTGCTTGCAAAAGCAGTGTAGAGCTCTGTAGTTAGTGATGTGAAACAGGGTAGGCTTTTCTTTGTGTATGTATGTACACTATCAACTTGCACAATTTCTAATACAAAATGAACTTTCCAATAAAGTCAACTTCTCCTCTGCAGCAGAGGTAAGTTTTGGTCTTGCTTCCTAGGATGGTCTTCACGAGAGCCAGTTTCATCATGGGTCCATCCTGGGTTTTGCAAATGCACTTGACAATGCTGTTCTTGCTGTTCAAGAACTATTCCAGAGCAGCCGACCTTCATGTCTTAAAATAACAACTGACTGTGTGGTTGTCACTTAATTACCTAATGCCACATGTGTTATTTTATAGTTTTGAAATCTTCAGTATTGTTCTACAGTGTAGAAAATAAGTCCTTGAATTAGAAGGTGACTGGTAATGGTTACAGTTTAATTGACTTTATTTAGATAGCTTTACTGTGGGTTGATAGGATAGAAATTTTACGAACTGCAAAGGTAGCACCCTAAAGCAGTGCTGTGTTTTAAGTCTCTGTTTTAATTCATTAGTATGACCCAGTTTACTGTTAGTGTTGCCTATAGAAATTGCACACATACAATCCTGCTGTTGTCTGATTATTCATTATTGATTATTTAGATTACTCATATGATAGTCATGCCTAATGCAAGCCTGATAGACAGTATTTAGGGAGTTTTTGCACTTGCTTCATTTCAATGTTCCAAGTAGTTTCAGATGCATGAGCGTTTTTTGTACATATATGGACAAAAAATTTACTCCGGCCACTCGATTTAGTAACAAATCAAGTTGAGTACAAAAAAGAATGCCATGACCTTCACATGGCATTCTTTTTGTGATCAACCTCTTTTATTTATTTATTCATTCATTCATTCATTCATCTTCTATACCGCTCCCCCTGTACAGGGACACAGGGGGCCTGGACTCTATCCCAGGAGACTTGGAGCATGAGGCGGTGTACACCCTGTACAGGACACAAGCACAACATACTACAGCAATTTGGGAACACCAGTTAGCCTAATCTGCATGTCTTTAGACCGGAGTGCCCCGAGGAAACCCACCAAGCATGTGGAGAACATGTAAACTCCACGCGCACATGCTCGAGGCGGGAATCGAACCCCGGCTCTGGAGGTGCAAGGCGACAGTACTAGCCTCTAAGACAACATGTCAGTTTTCTCTCAAATAACAGAACCACAGCTCAAATTACTTTCTTTGACGATGTGTGGTCCCACAATCAGGTCAGCAGTATTGGGTATCAGCACACAATGGCAGATAAGCTAATAGAGCCACTGTGGCACTAATAATACGCTGTAGAGCTCAAGTTGTTAAGCAACAGTAACAATAAGCAATACAGTATGTCAGTAATATTTGTAGTGTATGCATGTATGTTTTCTGCCCCAAGTATTTGTATGACCCAAGCAGTGATGGCAAGGGTCGAGTTTGATGCCGGACCACCGTGTTTACTTAACACTTTTTTAAATTTTACTGTTTTCTCACACCAGTAGTAATGAGGAACTTTACCTTATCTCCAATTATTTGTATTGTAGATGAACAGCGGCAGTCACGTGATCTTGTGTGGGCAGATCTCTCAGTACAATAAAGACCTGCCCTACCCGCCTCCGCTGAGCGAGGAGACTCGAGAAGCTCTGCGCCGCAAAAACATCACCAGGTACAAACTCGGCTTCTCACCCAGTGAATAACCACCTTAATCACGGCTTCCGAGGTTTTAATACAACGAACCAAGTAGTATCTTTCGGTGTCATCTGAGCAAAAAAGTTTTGCAATGATCAGATCCTTCTATTAAGTATTAGTATTCATACAGTAGTTCATACTGTTTTGGATGTTTGTGCTCCATTTTATACAGTAGCAACTTTGGGTGTTTGCTTTATTTACATTTAGGGACAGATTTATGGTTCTGAATTACATGGATAAACATAAAGAAGGCCTGGAAGAGCTGAGTCACTGGGTGAAGACTGGCCAAATGAAAGTAAGAAGGCTGACTTTGTAAAGTAAAATTTATTGCTGGCAAATATTTATACACACAAGTATGTGCATGTTCTGCGAAAATGATTCCGTCTGCTTTTCAATTTGATCCCAGGTGTTAGAAACCGTAGCAAATGGAATAGAAAACATGGGTGGTAAGATCCTAATCAGATCTGATTAATAACATATTTACTTTGTGAATATTGCCTTCTTATTGAACTTTATACAACTTGTATTGCAGTGGCCTTTTGCTCCATGATGACTGGAGGCAACGTCGGGAAACAAATTGTTAAGATCTCAGACTGAGCAACACATCAACAGCAGAGGGTGCTGTCCTCTCAACCCTCCCCAACAAAAGAAGCTCTGTGTGGTTTTAATTACTTGTTATTATAATATAGTATAGTGTACATGTGTACAGGAAGTGTTAAATTATATTAATATATGCTATCTTAGGTTAGTAAACCCTGCACTTCTATAATGTGATATGTGCCTAAACAACACAAAAAGGTATATATATATATATTTTTTTTTTTCCTAATGATGTCTAATACTTTTCATGACATGGGACTGTATGCTGGATGTTGTCTTGACTATGGTTCACATACAGGTCATGTCATCTTGAAGAGCAATTGAGTCTTTCTGCCTGGAAAACACATCACTAAAATGGTTATTTAACTCAGTTGTTTAAATAAGCATTGCTGTTATTCTTCCCCATCTGCCCCCCCGGATCATAGTAAATGGCTGTTTATACCTGAAAGGTAATTTTTATGGATGGACTGGATTTACAGCAATTACCACCCAAGGAGTTATGGCATGTCATTTACTAGAAGTATTTAAAAGTATACACCTTTTAAATTTGTATATAACCAGTGCCTTTGCTGGGAAAGTTTCATGCAGCCGTAATGCCATAATCACATTAAACAAAGTGCACTACCAGGCAGAAGTGTGGACACACCTTCTAAATTTCATGGTCTTTTCTGATTTCAATTTCTTTCAACACTGTAAAACAATGCTGGAGGCATCCAAAATATGCAATAATCTACTTTGAACAGTTGATGTTGAGATGTGTCTGCTTCTTGTGCTCTTTAAACCCTTTATAACGATGTGCTGTTAATTGGTGCTTTCTGAGGCTTATAACTATAAATGAACTTCTCCTGACTGTTATTGTTAATTAACTAATGCCATATGTGTTATTTCAGGTTTTTTAATAAAAAAAAATCCAGTATTGTGTTTGAATGTAATTAATGAATTCAAACGTGTGCTTTTTTTTATTTTATTTTGTCAGAAAGGTAATATGACTAAGACAAATTATCTTTTAACATCACTTGCATTCTGATTGACCAGGGAGCACTACAACTTGCTCACCTACAGTACTAGGGTGTCAATAATTTTCCACTAGTTGAGCAGCGGTCTCGCATTCAAAGAAGTTCAGATTTGTACTACATACAAGGAAATGTTCATAAACAACAGTGATAAAAACAATAAAAATCAATATGCATAAAGTAATTATAAAAGTATATTATTTCAAACCTTTTTTTTTTTTTTTCAAGTAATGTCGCTTTAACACAACTGTTAAATGAACAGTTGAATGAATTAAAATCCAAAACATTTGCAACCCTTCACATTGTTGAGAGATAATCCAGAGCAGCCTAATATTGACGTCTTTACATTCCTAAGACAAGAATTCCTTAACTGACCTGCAGGTAATTAAATGCAAATCAACAAAAACAAAACAACCACAGAAATTTTTACAGCATCTATGGGAAGCACACTAAAGAAACATTTCGTGAATTACACATACAACATGAACACGAACTCTGTCTACCTTTCATTACTTCTGTACAACAAGACTGTTGTGCATTGGTTGTGTTGCTTGGATTGTTTTCCTAGTCAAGCTGGGAATTGCAAAATGAGAAGCTTAAAAAAAATATATCAATAAATAAAAAATTCATATTCCATGCGTCTACACTTGAAGTGTACACACTTGTGATTGTCTTTTCCTGCAACTTGATCCCACACAGTTTTTCCTCATACTTTGTTTACTAAAACAGTGGTCTCTTGCCGGTGCAATACAATAAATAAAGCATATAGTATTGTACTATGTAAACGTACTAGAAGTCAGTTTGTTCTTAGTTTGTCTAATATACAATTTTACGAGGTTACACTCAGTTTTACTTCAGCTGCTCAAATCGGGGGTCGCCACAGCGGACCATTCGATCCATACTGTAGGTTTACGCCAGATACGCTTCCTGATGCAACCCTCCCATTTTTTTTTTTATCCGGGCTTGGGACCAGCACTGCATCCAGTGATAGAGGTTTTGCATTGGGTGGGAACCATTTGGCCAGAAACCTACCACTGTTCCACCAATGCGCTCTTAGGAGGTTACACTATATACCCAAAGCTTGTTTGTGTCTCCCTTAACAAACAAAAAAACCAATCAGCATGTTCTAATGAGTCTGCGCAACTAGTACTCAAATTTGATCAAAGCAGAAACCATAAGCGCTTAATCACCTTCTCAATATTAGACAACAGGTTTCTGTATGGAGACAGGTTCAATACAGGGGTGTAACATAATCCACCATATGCAAATGCCTAGCACTTCAACCGTTCACATCTGTATTCTAATTTAAAGTAGGTGTGGTCTGAATTGTGACTGTCCACAACATTTTCCAAAGAATTTAAATGTTTTATTTAAAATAGCCCTAAAAGGCTCAAAAGAATTATAATTATTTAAATCACTGTGACCCTGACCATGATGCACACCTCAAGTCTCAACTTGATTCCATGTACAGTGAGTGTTCAAGTAAAACTGGGACTTGTGATAATTTCTAGTGAAAGAAGGCAGAAAACTGCAATTTGACTTTTACAAAAGATTTCAAGCACAATATAGTGGTGAGACTCTTAGCTGTAGTAAAACATATGAATGGTGCAAATGTTTTAAAGAAGGAGGTACGTCCATAAGTGATGATCCTGATCGACGTGGCTCGAACCCCACTGCAGTCGTTCTTGTGAAGTGGAACTTGTCAGCTTACAGAAGAGATGCAACTGTCTGTGGGAACTGTACACATTTATTCACAAACATCACTACATCACAGGAACTCTGCTGGGAGTTATTGCCACATCCCTGTACAATAATGACTTTGCTCCAAGCCATTTCCCAATAATTTGGGCCATTAAAGGAGTTCCTGAGAAGCCAGTGTTTCAGTCATGAAGCAGGTAGTGCGATCCTGGATATGGCATACTGAGAAAACTTCTACCTTGATGGAATCCAAGCACTAGTGAAATGTTAAGAAAAACGCCTTAAATGCAGGGAAAAATATAGAGAAGTCCCGGTTTGATGCCCCTCAAAAAACGTAGGATTTTTTTCAAACTAAATTATTGCTTTTTTAAGCAAATAAATTATATTGCGAGTGGTTGTTAATGGATAATTTAGGTCAAATTTTGTCAGTGACCATCCATAAATCTGTATTTTATTTACTTAATAATTTTTTTTTCTATCTGGCAGTTGAGCATAGCAAAAGCAACTCACAACTTTCAGTGTTGGATTTGCTGGAATACTTCAGTGCAACCTACTGAAAAAATAAAATTAATTAAAAAAAATTTTTTTTTTTAAAAGACCAAGATCAATGTAAAAGTAAACAGCCCAACATGCCCTTAAATAAGTAGTATAAGTAGTATAGCTTCTTCCCAGCTCCCCTATTATGATCTAAACAAATCCGTAATGTAGTGAGAGAGAGAGACGAATTTGGCACACAAATGTGTCAAACAGTAAAATGTTTAAAACTGTTTCTCAAAGTTTTGCCGTCATAGCCGAGAGTTGCTCATATGTGGAACTGGTCCTCTCCAGACCTTCCAGATGAGCAGAAGACCCATCAGCAGTGCCCAGGTACGCACCGGAGACAGGAAGAAAGCCAATGAGCCGTAGGTCTCAAGCAGGAAGTAGCAGGAGTATGCCTGCCAGATGAAGAGAATCATCATGAGCACATGTACAGCCAGAGGCTCCCAGCGGAATCCCAGCCTCCAGAAGTGAGAGCGAAAAGAGCAGCCGCTGCAGCGCTGTTGCAGACTCCAGCAGAGGTAGCATGTCAGAGGCATGTTGAAGAAGATCAACTGTAGATGTCCATAAAGGAAATACAAAACATGACATGCATAATTGTTTTAAAATGTAAACAGTATGTACTTTGCCCACTAAACATTATGTGCTAACACCAGAACAATGATCGCTATATATGAACCTGATGGAAAGTCTACTGCAACAACAATGAAAAGTATAATGTCAATTTCATGGAAGTTAGATACAGCTAGCGGTTTTGAAACTAATTCTTTCAGACAATCAGGTTCGAGTCCAAAGTATATTTTTATCCAAACAGACGCTGGAAATGTAAGAATTCCACTCAATATTACAAAAATGTACAATTATAACTTACTTGGTTGTCCATTCAGAACTCTTACCTGTATCACACCTACAGCATAAGTCAGACTGCCCTCAAGAAAATGCCCATCCACAAACACCCCGAAAGCAAAGCAAGCTCCACTGTGTCCATCAATAACCTCCCCGATGAACCACGGGCCTGTGAAAGAGCAGGTAGAATATGTTAAATTCGGATGTTATTATTCAGAAAAACCACTCTGACAATAATGCTGGCCAATTCAAATGCTTGTCCTAGTTACTTTCTTGTTGCCATAGTTACGACTAATTTGCATGGACTAATTTGGCTGATGTTACAAACAATACAAGCCTTTTTAACAGATTAAAAATACATGCTCTTATTTAACAATGACAAAAGATAATCATTTTAATTGCGAGGTGTCTGTGAGAAGATGCTTATTTAACATTTATGGAAGGAGACCCATGTGACCCCTTGGATGTTGTTTTAAAGTTCACTTTCCAACTGTTTTTTTTTTCTTCCTCTTATTTACTTCAACAGGGGGAAAATACTGGCACTGGTCAGTGAGGGAAGGAACTGTTTATAGCTTCTACACTGCCAAAAAAAATATTTTACTATATTTTTCTTTAATTATGGTGTGTAATGTGGTCTCCAATTCATGTGTAGAAACTAGTGTTTCTCCCAGAACCACACTTTCACAATTAAATTCTGGAATATGGCAGCGTCTTCAGGGAATATGATAACTTGCATGTACTGAATGACTATCAGCGGAGTTCATTTTATTGCCACATAACATATATATTTATGCTGAGCCTAGACCTCACCAACTGAAGCAACGCTGGATCATAACATTACCTCCAGAGGCTTGTTCAGTGGCCACTGCATAATGTATGCATCACTACATATGCTTCCATTCTTACCCTGACACGTCCATTGCTCTGGAATTTTTACTATGCACCAAGACTTTAAGTGACCTCTGATTCTGGTAAGTCAATATTATATTCAGACCCCATTTTGGCAATGAAGTTGATGGTTCAGCACAATCTGTCCAGGTCTTAGTCATGTGCTGGCAGTTCTTTACTAGTTTTCTTTAAAGTGTTTAAAGAAAGTGAAAACAGGAACCATTTTTTTCTCCATGAACTGAGGGGCAAGCAGGCACAACATTTACAAGAAGGAATGTTTTTGGGCATCTTCATGTGTTCCAGTGTGACTCAGGTCAAGGCTTATCTCTCTTATTTTTGTGTGTGTTTGTGTGTAAGGACAGAACATGCTGTTATGGCTTACTAGCTATGAGGTGAGTACAAAAGGTCTATAGCATATCTGTCAAATAAACAAGTGTAAATATAATAGGAAAATGGGATTAACTTACCTAATGCTGTACACAGATTAAACAGCAGCAAGGTGTAGTAGAAAGTATTGATTCTGCTAACAAGCTGTAGGGACGTACATGCCTGAAAGAGCAGCCCTGAAACGACACAGAATATGTTACAGGAGATTTCAGAGTAGAATGGATATATATTTTTGCCCATATTTACCACTGAGCCACACCTCGGCAAGCAGGTATGTGCGAGAATCTGAAGGCAACAAGGACGCCCACATTCAGCAACACAACCGCTAAAAAACCGATCCGTGCCTAAAAAAATGCACACAGAATCATGCATTAAAATAACTCGTGTGCATTGGATCTAGAATTCACCAACTCTTTAAATTATACATGGCTTCTACTTTTTTATCAGGACCAATCTATTTATTATAAACAATATACTAAACAAATAAATAATATACTTTGGCACAGATCTCCAGAAATATTCAAGCAAATGATTCACTTGAATAAAAACAGCAATATTGGCTCCTTGTGAATATACTATACATGTTGACTTTAGTAAGACACATAACATAACAAATGCTTATTACTCATTATTAATTTCTTAGTTTTCTGTATGTCAGGTCACAGGCTCTTCAACAAGCAATTATGTAAGAACCATGCCTCACAGCCTATGGATGAACTGCATCATATTCAGCATCTTCCATAATACTGCAACACGTATTAGCGGTATCATCTGGTCCTGATCAGACTGCACGGCCTGCTAGAAGCTGGCCAAATGCAAGAGCTCTTAGTTCCAACCTCACTGAAGGTGCCCCAATATACTCTCATTGGCTGAATTTCATTCTCTAGAGTTGTGGTTCACCCTGGGGGCAGGTGCTGATTGCCCACCATAGGAGAAACTAGTGTCCTTACTAACTGCACAAGCACATAAAACACACATAAAAATGACACTTGCATGACACACTTGCAAGCGTAAGTTTAACACCATAGTGCAGTTTGCCCCTCGAGGAGAGAATCGCCATGGCATGAAAATAAAAAGGCACAGAGATCTTATGTGTTCCTATGAGAGCATTGAGAGCTACAGCAACATGGCATGGGAAAATCATTAAAATATATATATATAGTAAAGGGAACAAATAGCACAATCAAAATCCAACTAGAACTATAAAGAAGACAAATTTATATATAGCAACTTATATCTTGCTTTTACTACCGTTTTTGTATTATTAATATTACCAAGATGTAGTGGTCAGTGAGGAGGATGAAAGATTGTAGAAAGCCAAAGCTCAGTGTGAGATCCTCCCGCATGGTAAAAAGTTGCTCTCGAACCTTGATCTGACCTGCCGAATTCTTTCACACAAGGATACACAAACACACACAAGAAGAGGAAATGTGATTAAATCGGATTGGATTTAAACTCCCACAATCCACCAGTATTTGAAACAACCTGTAACAAAGCCAGTTTCACATCCTGTACATAAAGACACATATGCAACACTCACTGCTAACACAGCAAGAAAACATAATGCAGAATACTATACAGTAATTAATCTAATAGTATAATTCTGCCATCTTGCATTAATACTATAAGATGTGTGTCTAAATTATAACATTATAAATACATCACATTTCATGATGATGTATTTCATCAGGGTGTCTGTGCAAGTTTTACATTTTATTTGGCAGAATGGTGTTGTAGTGGTTAGCACTATGGCCTTGTGCCCACAGGGTCGGTGTTCGATTCCTGCATAAGTCTTTGTGGGTGGACTCTATATGTTCTCCCCGCGCTTGGCGGGTTTCTTCCGGGTACTGGACCTCCGGTTTCCTCCCATAGTCCAAAAACGTCCAGATTAGGCTAATCGGCGCTCCCAAACTGCCCACAGAGTGTGAATGAGTGAGTGAGTGTTCGAGTATGCCCTGCAATGGATTAGCACACTGTCCAGCGTGCCCCGAGTCCCATAAGGGGTGCAGAAAATTTATAAAAATATTTTTTATTATTCACTCTAGAAAGCAAAGGGCACTTGAACTTAAACCACAAGACCTTTAAACTGCAAAGCTATGATACAAAACATGACATGCATAATTGTTTTAAAATGTAAACAGTATGTACTTTGCCCACTAAACATTATGTGCTAACACCAGAACAATGATCGCTATATATGAACCTGATGGAAAGTCTACTAATTACGACTAATTTGCATGGACTAATTTGGCTGATGTTACAAACAATACAAGCCTTTTTAACAGATTAAAAATACATGCTCTTATTTAACAATGACAAAAGATAATCATTTTAATTGCGAGGTGTCTGTGAGAAGATGCTTATTTAACATTTATGGAAGGAGACCCATGTGACCCCTTGGATGTTGTTATCAAAGTAAAATGGCAAATTGGCACAGAAGGTTGCAAATAACCAAATATCAAAGATGTACTTAAACTTTAAGTAGTACTTCAATATAAAGTTATATTGATCAGTCTCTTACCTCTGCTTTGACTATGATGGTGTGCAGGCCAGTGGAATAGACTTTGGGGTCCCAGTGCAGCACATACAGAGGTCCCCCTACAGACTCTGCTTTCCCCAGAACCTCTCCATCCACACTCACATACACTGCTGTAACTGGAGCTGCTGAAAACACCAGGATCCTGCAGAGCACAAACAACGCAGTAAAAACAGTCAGGGCAAACTGTTGTCAAACCAGCCACCCAAGTCATTAAAATAACAAGAAACTCTATCTGGCCTACATGCAGTGTAAAGTAAAGCCAAATGCCTAAATGTAAATGTAAATTTAAAGGAAAGTGAGTAAAATAACAGAGTCAATAATGAGGGTTGATCGGCTGCGTTGATGCTTGAGGACTTAAAAAGACACACAGATGGGACACCTGATGTGTGTGGAGCTGTAGATGCGTCCCAGAGGCTCCACTCCTGGGTGCAGGTACTGAGCATCTTTGGGGTTGGTGATGATTACTGCAGGCCAGGCATCAAACGTCTGGTCGGAGAAACTCAAGAGGTCGTGGTCAAAGGCCAGTATCCTGTATCTAATGACAGGCATATGGCAAAAGTCTAACTTCTAACAAATGTAATACTTTATATAAACAGATTGTCTGCAAATATACCAGGCATAATCTTTTTTGGACAGCTGATGTTTAAAATATAAATAATATTCTACGAGGGCTGTACTGAAAGTATTGCAAATGTCGGCATAATCCTATTTTTTTTATTAACTGACATAGGTTTTTTTTTTTTTTTTTTTTTTAAACCAAATTGTACATGTTGGTAGAGGGGCTCTTCCTCTATACAAAGGTACCTCTATATATAGGCAACTGGTGATGCATTTGCACCATCATAGAATCAAGCTCCTATTTGAAAATTATCAAAGTTAAAATTTTATTCCTTTGTCACAGCTGAAATTCACAGGGTTTTGAACCCGCGAATTGTTAAAATAAATTAATTAATTAAAAAAGAAAAAACGCACATTTTTGATATGATCAGTTTAAACCCTAAATATGCTCACACTTTAATTTAATTTCAAACTCAGCATAATACATTACCCTTAAAAACAAAAAAGAATGTTAAGGTAAACC
Source organism: Clarias platycephalus (assembly GCA_030068275.1). NCBI lineage: Eukaryota > Metazoa > Chordata > Actinopteri > Siluriformes > Clariidae > Clarias > Clarias platycephalus. The sequence goes on from JAQQZT010000005.1 coordinate 17,698,409, forward strand.
TGTATACTGTACAGTACTGTACTACTGTGTCTCCTGCAGTGCTAGAATGTAAAATACTCATGATACCTTTATATGTACTGTAATTAATGCAAGCACATTTTCTTTGGTACAAGTACTGTAGGGTCAATACAGTCATAATTCACCATCCCAAGCAGTGTTTATCTAGCAGTATAAAAACTTTATCCAGTATTAGATTTTATATGGAAATTTAGCTGCATTTATGTTAATATTTATGTTACAAAATTAGTTAATTATATTGTTCTTAATAGTTTAGCATTAAAACGCATGAAAAATTATATATTGGCACAATAAAAAGCCATAAAAATTGTGGATGATATTTGCGGTTTCTGCGAAATTGAGGGGGTTCAGTTAGGTTCTAAAGAAAAATCAGGGGTCGACTGTAGTACCTTTGTAGAGAAGAAAAGTTACTTTACCAACATGTGCAACATGAATGACCGGTCACTTTTGTATTACTTTCGGCACAACAGTTGTATAACAGCATACAGTCCCAGCAGTGATTAAAATAATTTGAAAATTACATTTATAAATGCACTTGTTCTTATATACATATAATTCCTACGGGAGCAGACGAAAATCCAATGACAACTTTAGTAACAGCTCTTCTACAGAGACGCTCCACATAATGTCCAAGAAATGGATTAAAATACGTGTTGTTATTTTTAAAAGGAAAATGATTTAATAATTTATATGGCTAATCTTTCTGTGAGAATATATGTATTTAAGAGTTATTGGAGAAGTGTCAGAGCTTTGTTATGTTTAGAACATTTTTCACTTTTTCTGTTGTGTTAATCCTTACTTGATCTATTAAAAAAAACATCTTGCAATAAAGTCAGCCAAAATACATGTTACACATGAATAAATGTATATAATGTAGAAATACTTCTGATATTAACACAAGATGGCAGAAACTGACTTGTCAGGAGGGATAATAACTAAATTGCTGCATAATATTCTGCAATATTTTCTGCTGTGTTAGCAGTGAGTGTACTATCTGGATCTGTGTGTGTCTTACTTGCGATTGTCCATCCAGTCTCCCAGCTCCAGCTCCAGTGTACCTGTTGAGTGTCTGCTGTGGAGGATGGGCATCAGACCCCCCAGCGTGTGTAAGTGCCCGCACAGGTACGCCACTGCATTGCTGTACACATGCCATATCACAAGCACAAGACTTACCGACTAAGATCACTGGATTCATTTTAGCATGAACAAATGATAGTGGTTATAACGTATTTCTGATTGATCTGCTTTGCAAAAGAAGTAGATTTCATAAAATGTATGCTCACTCATACAAAACTTCATCAGTCTCTTCACTAACCTCATCAGGGCTCTGACCCCTGGCGAAGGCGAGATGACCGTGGAGGTGGTGTAGTGTCCAAACCAGATGGTCTGATTGCTGCTCTGACTCTCCTGTCTAAAGGTGGCCAGCATGTCAGTTTGTCTCTGTAGATTAGAAGATCCAAAATCAGACAGGTAAAAATACAGTATGTATTACAAATCATCCACAAACCCACCTGATTAAGTATTCCAATGAAGTTGTATGGACGCTTCGGCCCAGGAGTGAGGGTGGCATCAGCACAGATAAATGAATAGTTCCCAAATGGAGTGCTGTGTATGTAGTGGAAGGAACCAAGCTTCTGGTTGGCAGAATACTTTCTAAACACCAAATCATAAAATTATTTATTAAACCTCTCAGCAAATTAACTGATTGATACTCATATCCCACAGCACTGATACATTTTCAAATTTGATTGGTCCCACAATGGTAATTCTGTTTAAAAGAACAGTTATAATTCAAGTCACAGGTTGATGTTAATGTGCATTTTTGCCTAATACTGTAAGTTGCTGTCTATACATTGTATCTTCTATAGTTAGAACTAATACATAGAGATGCATGGCAGAAATAGTCTAAATTTTATAATAAGTATCATTTGTTATTGATATGATGAAGTTTTTTGTGAGCAGACATTTAGCTTTTTTGGAAGGAGTCTCCAGTGTCAGTTCTCTGTAACAATAAGATACAAGGTTTCTACTTGGGAATGCTTTGCCAGAGAAAACAAGATAGAATGTTAAGGAAGGGACTGTTTATACTGTAGCTTCTACTACAAATAACTTGTTTCATGTAGGTTTTACAAGATTAAATTAATTAATTAAAAGTATTAATTTCATTGAATTCAAAATGAATTCAAAAAGTTGCTGTGGTATAACAGTAGCATGCTGTTATAGACAAACAACAATCAACTATGTGTTGGTATCAGTAACTTCACATACCTTGTGTGGCCAAAAGTTTGTGGACACCCATATGTCTTTTTTATTTTTTTTATTTATATCCTTTTCCAGATTTTAGTCTTTACTGTTATAATGACCTTTACACTCTTATTGGAAGGCCTTCCACTAGATTTTGGGAAGTGGATGGAAGAGTTTGCCTATTCAGCCAAAAGAGCATTAGTGAGATCAGGCATTGTTGTTGGGCAACTGGCCTGGGGTGTTCAGTTCATCCCAAAGGAGTTCAGTGGGGTTGAGGCAGAACAAGTTCTTCTTTAGTATCATTCTCGGTAAACCATGTCTTTATGGCCCTTGCTTTGTCCATAGGCAAGTTGTCATACTGGAACAAGGTTCAGAAATCTGAATGTTTTTGCTTCAAACTTTGCGGCAGCAGTTCCACAAAAAAACCTATATACAGTATATGGGTGTAATGTTCAGGTATCCACAAACCTTTAGCTACACAGTGTATCACACCACTTGGTTGTTCATTGTTTCATTCATGACATTTACTTGGCCTTTAACTTGAACTCAGTCATTTAGAATTGGAACTAAATAAGCTTTTAAATGTGACATTTAATTGTAAATAAACAAATGCATTATGCTCATGTTACAACAATTGCATGTTATCACAGCAAAAAAAGCGACCTTTCTCATAATATCATAAAAAATTAATCTAGTTATCCATCTACACAAGCACTGCAATTATAAGAATTTTTGCACAGACCTGTAATAATTGTTTACGCTATCCGGAGATATTATATTGAAGGCATCTGAAAAGAAAAGAAGACACAGTTTGAGAATATATTTTCATGAAGCAGAGGAAGGAAATCGAAAACCACTGGGGCTAATGATATGTCTGTAAGATTGTAATGCAATACCAATTACATAGTCTGTGGGGAAATGGTCGGTATGGATACAAGGAAAACCAAGAGCAAGCCCTAGAATTAGAGCTGGGCTCAAGAGGATGGTCCCTTAAGAAAAATGCACATGTTTAAGTGAACACAGCAAGTTAATAATTTTATTTCCCAATTATTTAAACCAGTAATCACCAGTAAAAAGGTGAATAACTGCCAGTTTTAAGCCCTTAGTAATTAGGGAAATGTGACAGTTTCTCTTGAGTCCTAAATTGTTTCGATGCTGGTGTTGGGATTGGAAGTTAAATGACCTAAAGTATCAGCAAAGCTTCAGAGTCAAACCTAGTCTTCCATTAAAAGTGACTAGTGATCTGTCCTTAACTAACTACAGATTTGACTTTAATGTAACTTTATAAACGTAGCATTATCACACACAAAAAAATCATATTCCACAACTCATGCTTAATAATATAATTTTATAATAATAATAAATTCAGTATTGAGTGTCAATTTTTATTCAACCCATACATTTACGAACAAACCATCAATAGTCAAGGTAAGAAGAAATGAACTGTCAGAAAAAAAAATTTCTGTCATACAGTATGTTTACAACGTACAGTACAATATCATTCCTTCATCATTTCAAGTTACTGCCTAATTACTGATCACTTGAAGAGGAGGTAGTGGGATCATTGTTCCTACAGGTTAAAAAAAACATAAAAAGAGGCAGAAAAATATTTACCATGGTTTCCACGAATGTCTATCCATTTTGTGCGTTCCAGCACTTGAGACCTTTTTAAGACGTTGTGATAGGCCTGCCACTCCACCTCATGCTGAAGAGAGCCAACTTTATTTTCTGTCTTTGCATCTGTTAAATCCCCTGGTAAATATTAAGTAAAAGGCATATTAGTGCATTAGATCTTAAGTATTGTTACAAGTGACAACAAGAATTCATGTATGACGGTTGTACAATCATCTCACCTGTGGCAAGAACTAGTGCTGGTTTAATGACCTCAATAGTGTCGGTACAGAACCTTTCGAAGTCCGGTACACGTCTCGGATCACGGAAGCGACTTATGTGAATGTCTGATATCTGTACAGAACAGCGAGCAAGGATTCACTATTCAATACTATGATACTACTGTAGTTATCCAATTGCAAACAAGACCCAATAAACATTATATTCAACTGAATTCAATTTAACAATTTTTAACAATCATCATTGTCGCAATGCAGCTTTAACTAATCAAAAGAAATTATGGAAGTTGGTATGAAGCACAATGTTGTGTATATCTTTTTAAACTCTTCAAGATCTTAGCAAGGACAATTCACAAAGACTGGGGATGACAAACTAAATAGATGGAAGGAAGGGGGGAAGGAGAATTTTAGTAGACTTCAATATTTACTAAAGATAGACTATGATAATAATAATGAAACATACATACAGATCTTTCATAAATTAATTAAATAAAAACAGGATGCTGCTTTTGATATTACTATCAAGAGACCCCCGGTTTGTTCCTTTGCTTAAAGGTTCCGTCTGTATAGAGTTCTGCATGATCGCGCAGAATCATGGGTTTTTTCTGGTTCTCTGATCTCCCAAAAACATGGATGGATTGTGGACTCTAAATTGCGACTAGGTTCAAATAAGTGTGTGTGTGTGTGTGTGTGTGTGTGTGTGTGTGTGTGTGTGTGTGTGTGTATGTGCGATTCCAGCATCGCACCCTGTGTTCCTGGGATTGCCTCTGAATTCACCAGCACCCTAATGTGGACAATCTGATCACGGACAATGGATGGACAGATGGATAAACTAAGGTAATTGCTAGGGTAATTAATTTCCATTCATTTGCAACACATAAAAGAAAATATTTACATAAAAATAATAATAACAACAATAAACATTACAATATATTACAGGGTTAGATGCAGATTTAATAACTTGGGCTATATTTGCACAGTATATAGGACTGCAGTAGTGGCCACTCGACTCACCTGCACAAACCAGAAGATGTTGTCCAGCTGTGCGCCTGGTGCAGGTGCCTCGCTTTTCTTCTTGACGTGCTCGCCGCCTGACTGCACTAAACTCCGCTTAGAGTGCCAGGTGGTGTCGTAGAAGTCCAACACCCAGGAAGTAAAACACGCCAGCACCAAGCCGGCAACAACCAGGACAACAAACCACCGGAGCATCCTCCCCGCAGCGGTGTTCCTACACAGCGCCAGCACACCTCAACCCCTGACCTAAGAGTCTCCGGGAACACTGGCCATGGCCTGTCTCAGGTCGCTGCCAAAATCCTGAGCTGTTCAGTGGCCGTGAGGCGAAAGGGAAAGTGTGTGATAGGGCAAATAACCGCGCTGTCATCACCGCTTACATCGTCCACTTCCGCCTTCCTGGAGTTTAAAATGAGAGCACGCGCGCCGGAGAGACGCCTTCCTCTGCAGCTCGAACTTCCGCATGAAAGAAGTCGCGACTTCAATAATGAATTCATTTATATATTTTTTTATTAATTAATAGTAATTCATACGCAAATAATATGATAGAGATAATATAGCCATTAAAATATATATATATATATATTTTAAAATATTATATATAGGTAAATATAAAACATATTTAATATATATGTTTTTTGTGTTTAAATTTTTTTTTCCAGAATCACAATCATATTGGCCACTAAATTAAGAAGAATACAGGAGCTTAAATAAGCAGCGCAAAAAGATATCAGGTATGATTTTGTTGTAAGTGACAAAAGATGTCATACAAACGCAAACTCGATTTTCATGTAAAAGATAAGTTTCTAAAACAGTGGATGACCTTTTTCTGGATGAAATTTTCAGTGTCACCATAATAAAGGTGATATCCAGGATAAAGTGATATAGAAATGAGTGAATGATTCATAATACTTTATTCACTCATTTCTATATCACTTTATCCTGGATACAGGGTCACAGGGCCTGGAGCCTATATATCCCAGGAGGCTTAGGGATACACCTTGGATAGGGTACCAATCCATCGCAGGGCATGTCTTTGGACTGTGGGAGTAAACCGGACTACCTGGAGGAAACCCTCCAAGGATGGGGAGGACGTACACATCCGTGCACACAGAGATGGGAAAGGAACCCAGACCCTGGAGGTCCCCCCTGCCGCCCTATTATATTATATTATATTATATTATATTATATTATATTATATTATATTATATTATATTATATTATATTATATTATAAGATTCACTTCTGAATATGAAATGTGTAGTATGGTTAATACTAATAATATAACAATATAAAAATACTAATAATATTATGACTAGATAGATAGATAGATAGATAGATAGATAGATAGATATAGATAGATAGATTTATGATAGATACCATAAAAAACTCTACATGACATTTACAACACAAAAAGCTTTGATGCTGCAATTTCCTATAGGATTATATAGGTGATTTGTTTTTCAGTTTATGTTTTTATTTTTCCTTAAATATGAATAATAATTCATTGCATTTATTGAATAAATTATATATTTCAGAGCATACTAAAACTTGATAACAAACATATTATTTAATCAATAATCCTTTATCACGTATCTTTGACTAATCGTTAAATAGTGTGAAAAGTCAGCTGACGCGCATGCGCAGTCAGCATGCTAAAGATGTAATATTAAATAAGAACTCCGCATGCGCAACAAAGTACACGCGTGCGCAGTAAAAATTGGGCAGGGCGGGGGGTATCGGGTTTAGTGACACTGCTAGCTGTAGCTGTGTTTACACATGCGCAGTGGCGTCTTTTTCCGTGTTGGTTGACGAGTTCCGTGCAGTCATAACTGTTTTAGACGTAATAGCTGTTTTTGTCTTTGGCCTAAAAACCATTTAAGCTTGTAGTCTTTCCTTTCGACTGGCTCTTGAATCACAAGAGCTAGTAGGTAAGCTAACTAGCGAGCTAGTTTAATCGTGTGGCCCTGTAGTGGCTAAAGCTAGCGGCTGCTATAGCTAGGAAACTTTGACAGTTCGGGAGCTAGCAACGCGCTAACTATATCGATCAGTAAACCTGGTTAATATGAACTGTTCTTGGTGAAGCTTCTCGTTTAGATTCGAGGATCAGGACGGTAGGCCGCTTGCCTTTTACACTTCGACTAGTTCATTTGAAGGAGTGTCCGCTTTGAAGCTTCATGCCAAATGGCCAAGAAGACCTATGATTTGCTGTTTAAGCTCCTGCTTATTGGAGATTCGGGAGTTGGCAAAACCTGTGTGTTGTTCCGCTTCTCAGATGACGCGTTCAACACCACGTTTATCTCAACAATCGGTAAGAATTCTATGTGCATTCAGTTAATCAGATGACCTTAGGAAATGCTTACAGCTTAACGATGAACCCGCCACCTGTATTTTAACTGTATGATCTGAGATTATTTAAACAATAAATTTTATTTATCCACTAGAGATGGGAGAAAGAAATCGATTCAGTGATTTTTATTTTATATATATATATATACACAAAATATGTAATTATATTAAAGAAGAGAGAAAATATATATCTGTATATATATATA
>JAQQZT010000005.1:17713969-17727290 GCA_030068275.1 Clarias platycephalus
TCTCATCCCTCCCCTCTGAGAGAGCTCGGCCAATCAGCTTTCTCTAGACCTCCGGCTGTGAGAGGTAACAGCATCACCCGGGAATCGAACCAGCGATCTCCGGATGATAGGGCCAGCACTTTACCACTGCGCCACTCGGAGGCCCACGTTATATTATATTTATGTAATGCCTGGGGGCAGTGGTGGCTCAGAGGGCTAGGCACCGAGTTACTGATTGGAAGGTTGGCAGTTCGAGCCCCAGTTTCACAAGGTTGCCATTGTTGGGACCTTAACCTTATCTGTTCCAGAGGTGCAGTATCAGGGCTGACCCTGCGCTCTGACCCCGGCTATACTGGGATATGCGAAGAAATAATTTCACAGTGCAGTAATGTATATGTGACAAATCAAGGCTTTATATAAACCTTATAGCAGCAGATAATCAAATCGAATAGTGGTGCTGCTTTTAATGATGTACATCAAAACAGACTGTGATAGCTGCCTAGAATTTCCAAGAGATTTGCAAAAATGTTGGCAAATGTGCAGGATGGGGAACGTCTTAATAGAACATACATACTTAAGAATTCCACCTTTACAAGTTGAAACATTTAATGTTTATTTTCTCACTGTCTCTTTGCATTGTATGGTCCATCAGCTAATGGTCCACGTAAGTGCTAATATTTATCCAAATCAATTAGTTAAATATACACAGAAAAAAAATTATACTGTTGAATGAAGCAAAAGAGAATTACGTTATTGATGTCCTTAAGATGTTCTGGCGCATAACCTCTACAGTAAGTAATCCAATCAGATAGTAAGTCCAATCAGAAGCATTATTACCGACATGTACAAGGATGTCAAAATCTTTGTTAAAAAAAAAAAAAAAAAATCTTCAGTAAAAATATTACTTTATCACTTATGGTCACATTATGTTATGTTTTATTAACAAAAGGAGGTCTCTTATATAATTAACACATTACACCTCTAAGTGCAGCAATGTTTTCTGTTTACAATACAGAGAATTCACTGTTGGCACATCTTCACTAGGTCACTTGTGAAATCTTTTGCTCGGATCCTTGGCATGTTCAAGCAAAAGTGCGCATGGAGTAAACTGGTTTCCGTACACCTCCTCGAACCGTCTCATCTTTGCCACCAGTTTGTCTGCGCCGAAACTGTCCACAAAGCGGAAGGGACCTGACACAGACAGACACTATGTTAAATATCATTTCAACCACAGCTCGACATCAGTTCAGTCACAAAATGTTGATTAATTTTAAATAACCACTTTGCACTATGACAAGAGTCCTGGCTGTAATTTAAATTATTATGGTATGGTTTATGGTGATGCACTCGTTCTATAGTACGTCTACGATGACTACTCGTTCACTAGGAGACTATCTCAGACAACAAGTCCCAGTACAGTAAAATATTCAAGATAAAGCTGTTTGCATCTTCTCAAGAGCAAAAGACATTTTTTCCTCTTGACATTAACTTAAAAAGAAAGTTAGCTCACAATTTCTGAAAGAATATAGAATTTATGAGTTTGTCAATTTTTGTTTTTTTGGAGTTGATAATTCAGTTAAGTATTGGCAATCATCCTATTAATAGGGATTGTTTGAGCCATTATGTGGTGTTAGCCTAGATAAAAACATTTGAATACAAGTGATGGGTTATTTAAGTATCAGAGTTTATATTGCAATCCAAATATGGGCCAAAATAATCACAACATGACTTTTGGATAAACTTTTTCAGCCCTACTACAAATTAACACCCCCCCCGCCGTAATCTTCCATCTATTTATAAAAAAAAATAAATAAATAAAAAATAAAAAGGAGTCCGTTTGGCCTTTTGCCCATGTTTTTTTGGCCGGTGTGTGAGTGCCACAGGCGTCTTTAACGAATTTAACAGTGGGCAAAGTCGTCGTCAGCTTTTATGTCATACTGTGTTGTAATAAAATATCTTCATTTGATTTTCTACATCATTAGGTGGATATACGCGGTCGGAGCCGCTGGTAACCTCTAACAGTTTAATTAATACAAAGGTAATCAATCATTCTTAATGAATCACATGACAAGTATTGATAAACCTAGTTCCTTATGAACAGACATGCTGTTTGGGAATTAACAAACTGATTCATTAAGTAATCTTTAGGTGGCTAAAATTTCAGAAATGAAACACGAATTAGATAGATTAATTAAGAACACTTTGGATTCCCACCTCCAAGGCAAGGGGGAAAACCAAGGCCGAACACCGCCCCGATGTCGCCCTCCACTGGATTAGCAAGGATGCCCTCCTGTAGGCACAGCACAGCCTCATTCACGAAGCGAGACACCAGTCTGTACTGCACGTCTGTATCTGATGACCTGCATCGACAGACAGCAAAAGCGATGTGTTAAGAGAAAAATCACTAGAAGCAGAACTATTAGCAAAGTTTTGATAGCATTAATGCACCTGCATAGTTACACTTACACTGAAGGGTTTGCGGTCATCTTGTAACGCTCCAGGATGTTCCCTAGTTCTGGGTTGACATCTTTACGTTTAACTCCAGCTTGGTAAATATAGCAGCCCTTACCAGACTTCCGGCCTAATGAAGCAAAATCACACACACTGATCAACATGATCTGCTCAGGTAAATGTAATTCCATGTCACACATCTTGCTTATCCTTACCTTTGAAACCTTTCTCCACCATCGTTTTCAGCAGCTCAGGATTTCCTCCACCAAACCTCGAGCCGAAAGCTTTGCCCAGGTCCTCAGCCACGTGATGGGCGACATCAATACCCACTTCATCAGCAAGTGTAGCAGCACCCACAGGGAAGCCAAAGCCTGTAGTCAGAGAGTCCAGCTTCTTGGGGTCTACACCTTCCTGTGTTTCCAGAATACAGCATAAAGATTTAAACTGTTGTTTTCAAGGTTTTTTTTTTTTATTCATTCATTCATTTATAACATACATATGACTAATGGGAAAAAAACAACACAAACCTGCAGTACTCTGACTGCTTCGGCTAACATGGGAGCCAAGCACCTAGTGGTATAAAACCCAGGTCCATCCTGCAATTAAAGTAGTAATTAAGTACAATAACACAGACTAAACCTTAAATGTTGTTAAGTTTCAATTAATTTCTATATTTTTACATTAACAATTTTACATTAAATTGTAAATGCCAATGAATGGCAATTGGTAATCAATAACAAATCACATCTCATGAAACATATTCTTCGGTTTAGAAGGTCAGGACTTTAGTTTTTTAAATCCCACTCTCATCCACTCTTAAATTCATTTTATTTGTAACTGCCTGTGATATTTCCTATCCCAATTGGTTTCCTAATTGGATTTCTATTCCATGCTAATCAGTGTTGCCTGATTATATTCCATTTTATATTCCTTTCTCTTCGTATATAATAGCTTGCGCTGCTTTTTTGTTCTCACCACACAATTCCAGTTCCAAAGCGCATGTCTAGCTCGTACATTACCCACGGTAGGAGTTAAAAACGAACAAAAGACTCTTTCCTTTTTAAACGTAACTCACCCCAACCACAATAATGACTTTGCCTTGTTTCAGGCCAACTGCCACTGCAGATGCGGTAGTGTCCTTCGAAGTTTTATCAGTGGTTATGATTTCCAGAAGTTGCATCTTGTCCACCGGAGAGAAGTAATGCATTCCAATTACCTGAGACAAACCACAGAGTTGAGCGAGTTCACTGATTAATCAATCAATCAATCAATCTCAAAATTACTAAAAGAGCCGTAACGCTGACTGACCTTCTCTGGTCGTTTACTGGCAGCTGCAATGTCTTTGATTGGGAGAGCTGATGTGTTGGAGGCAAATATACAGTGGGGAGGAATGACCTGTTTACATAAAAAAATAAGTGTCATTGTTTGAGACATGGGTGACATCCAAGTTATAGAGCTTTTTCACTAGGAAAGAAATGATGCAAATGATAATGCGAAATAAGACGCACTATATTACTTTTAACTTTCTTGAAATAATAACAACAACAAAAAATGCAAATCAGGATTAAATGTCAAATCTGACCTCTGAAAACAAAAATGGACACTGTGACCAAACACTACTTACAGCTTCGACTTCTTTTATGACTTTGTGTTTAATGGCGATATCCTCAAACACAGCTTCGATGACCATGTCAGCGTTTTGGAAGCCACTGTAGTCTAGCTGTCCTGTGAGGTTTGATAGTACACTGTCCCTTTCAAATGCGGTAATGCTCTTCTTCTTTGTCTTGTCATTTAATCTACAACAAATAAATCAGGGGAAATATAACATTGATATGCACTACTGTATCCTTTAAAATAAATGTGTGTTACCACTTAACAGAAGACTATAAAAAAAAACAGTGCATTTTAGCTCAGATCTCACCCTTTGTAAACCTGCTGCTGCCCTCGGTTAAGTCCCTCCTGAGTGGTGTCCTTAAGAATGGTATTAATGCCTTTATCCACAGAAACCTGGGCAATTCCTGCCCCCATTAACCCTGCTCCCAAAACGGCCAATGTTCTATGGAGAATGCAATAGAAAGCAATACATTAATGAAGAAATATATACAGATGTACTATGATATAGATGTGATGTTAATCCTAAATTGGTCAACCTTACTTTACTTCCTTTTGAGGGACTCCAAATCGGTTCTTCTTGCAAGCAACTTGGCCATGATAAAGACCAATAAGTGCATTGGATTCTGAGGTCATTGCTAATTTGCCAAAGTTCTGCAATGTAATAAATTAGTTAAACGCTTGAAATTACACTGCTATTAAAGTAATTTATCCAAATTGTACATTTCCTTTATGTGAATTTACTGTACCTGAGACTCTGCCAAGAATCCTGCATCTGCACCCTGCTCCAGGCCAGTCTTTACACACTATGGAGAAGAATTTTGAGGAAATTAGTAGACAGGTAAATTATCTTTTTGTGTTTTAATGGAAGGATCAGGACCCCAAAAAACAGCGTCATACCTCAATGATTTTCATGGGAGCAGGATACAGTCCTTTAGTCTGTTTCACAACTTTTTTCTGCACAGTGTTGTAGATCTGATTACGCACAAACCCAAAGCTCATAACATAGTCTTGTATTTCTGAAGAATAAAGTATGAAAAGTGAGATAGGTATTACAGAATAATTAAGAAATAAAACACGGTTGTGGTTGGTCTTACAAAAAAAGGAATCGATCATGCTATGTTACTGTTGCCATGCAGGAATGATGACTTTCCAGTACTAGCATGTCTTATACATCACTCACTCATCTTCTGTACCGCTTTATCCTGTATTCAGGGTCATGGGGACCTGGAGCTTATCCCAGGAGACTTAGGGCACGAGGCGGTGTACACCCTGGACAGGGTGCCAATACATCGCAGGGCACACACACATATACACATTCACATTCACACACTACAGGCAACTTGGGGAAAGCCAATTAACCTAGCCTGCATATCTTTGGACTGTGGGAGGAAACCGGAGTACTCGGAGGAAACCCACTAAACACGGGGAGAACATACTCCATGCACACAGAGACGGGAATCGAGCCTGGCCGGGAATCGAACCCAGACCCTGGAGGTGCAAGGCGACAGTGCTAACCACTACACCACCGTGCCGCCCTCTTATACAACAGCAATTTTTAAAAATGTAAATCATAAATTTAATCATAGTTTTTTCAATTTATTTATTGAGACATTTTATTGCTTATCACTTTTATTCAATTTCTAGAAATTATATAAATTATAGAAGTGGTAGAAATTATATATTTTATATTCCATTTTGGTTAGGACTTACACTATAGCAAACAAACCATTACTTTGTCTTTTATTTGATATAAATAAGAACAATAAAAAAAAAAAACATCCTAAAAAATTCTCCCAATAACAGTTATTGTTAGCCTCCTAAAATATTAAACATCTTCTTATATAAAGTTACGCTATAATTAACACTTATGTTTTAGCTCATGGAGAGCATCCGAGAGTAAAGTCCCTGTGAACAATTTATGACTATAGAAATAATAATTAACATTAGCACATTAATATACAGGTGCATCTCAATAAACTAGAATATCATCACAAAGTTGATTTCAGTAAAAGTTAAACTCCTCATATAGCTTCATTACACCTAGACTGATATATTTCAAGTGTTTATTTCTTTTCATTTTGATGATTATGGTTTAAAGCTTATGAAAACCCAAAATTCAGTATCTCAGAAGATTAGAATATTGTGAAAAAGTTCAATACTGGAGACTCATTGTGTTAAACTCTAATCAGCTAATTAACTCAAAACACCTGCAAAGGTTTCCTGAGCCTTTAAATGGTCTCACAGTCTGGTTCAGTAGGCTACACAATCATGGAGAAGACTGGTAGAGGCAGTGCTTCAAGAGTCAACATGCACAGATGTATCCGGGACATGGGCTACAATTGGGCATTTCTTGCGTCTCTTGAACCAGAGACAACGTAAGAGGCGTCTTACCCGGAACTGGAATGTTGCTCAGTGGGCCCAGGCCTTTTTTCAGATGAACGTAAAATTTTCATTTCATTTGGAAATCAAGAATCTGGAGGAACAGAGGGCAGGCACAGGACCCAAGTTGCTTTCAGCTCCAGTGTAAAGTTTGCATAGTCAGTGGTAGTTTGGGAAGGCAGGTCACCTGCTGGTGTTTTATCAGTTCCAAGGTCAGTGCAATCATGCTTCTCTCTGCTGACCAGCTTTATGGAGATGCAGAATTCATTTTCCAGCAGGACTGGGAATACTGCCAAAAGTACTAATACCTGGTTTAAAGACTATGGGATCCCTTTGCTTGACTGGACAGAAAATTCTCCCAACCTAAACCCCTTAAATAATCTATGGGGAACTGTGAAAAAGAACATGCGAGACACCAGACCTAACAAACGCAGAAGAGCTGGAGGCTGCTATCAGACCAACCTGGGCTTCCATAACACCTCTCCAGTACCACACACTGATCGCCTCCATGCCACAGCAATTGAAAGTAAGATAGTAAAGAATAGTAGCCATTGGCTTTCCTAAAAGTCGCTAAATGACATCATTGCATAATTTACATAAATATATGTAATTTTTTTATTTTTTATTAGATCACAAAAAAAGAGCAATGATATGCCAGAGCGATAAGTCTGTTAGCTTAACACAGTGCATGTAGCAAGGTTTTTATTATTATCATCATTATTATTACGTAATAAAATGAAATGAGATTAAACAAGCTAGTGTTAGAGGCCTATTGCATAATAAAGAAAGAAAATAGATAGAATAGAAAAGGAACATAGAAGCTTATATATATATATATATATATATATATAAAAAAATATATGAACACATCAAAATCTCCAAAAGTCTCCAGTAACACCACAAAATGACGCCTAGATTTGTTGCTAGTCGCTTTTTTTAAAAATGTGTCGCTAGAGGGGTCTGAATACTCGCTAAATATAGTTGGCAACACTATGCTGCAGTAATACATTCAAAAGGAGCCCCAACCAAGTATTGAGTCCTGAAATTGTTCATACTTTTCAGTAGTTCAACAATTTCTGTGCTAATTTTTTTATTTTTTATTGATCTTACTGTAAGAAATATTCTAATTTTCTGAGATTTTGGGTTTTCATTAGCTGTAAGCCATAATCATCAAAATGAAAAGAAAAACACTCGAAAAATATCAGTTTGTGTGTAATGAATCTATATAATGAGTTTCACTTTTTAAATTGAATTAGTGAAATAAATATTGCAATTGATATTCCAATTTATTGATGATACACCGTATGTCATGTAAACCTGTGATGTGCTTTGCTGCCAAAATACTATCTGAGCTGCTGTTATGGAAAATGAATCAACACGATCTGACCAATCAGATTTTTGCATTTAAAAGTGTTAGTTTTATAAACAAAAACTAACATTATAAACAAAGGGACTAAAAATTGAAACAAGACACATACTTTGCATCAAACCCTTTTCTTTAGTGAGTGGGATTCTCTTGTCAGCAATTCCACGGGCACAGTCTACTGCCACTTCCTCCAAGTATTCCATGGTTCTCTCCTCTGGGTTCTTCAATCCAGGGCCTGAGTTTGTGTTAAAAATTTGAAAGTTAAGACAACTCAAAAACAACATGCACAAAAAACAATTAGCTTGGATTATTACCAAGTGGGTCAACTAGTTGGTGAATCAGTCCCATTTTCCTGGCTCTATCTGCACGAATATTTCTTCCTGTTAGCATCATGTCAAAGGCGCTGGGAATCCCTACCTAAGAAAAAGTAAACACCCAAGACTTATTAATCTTGTTGGTCAATTATTGTAATCAGTCAATGCATTTTTTAATGATATACTGTATAATTCTTTACAACATTTAGGTCTAACTCTTTTGAAATGTTGTCAGAGACCATTTTGGGAAGCCTCTGTGTTCCTCCAGCACCAGGAAGAAGACCAAGCATGACCTCAGGAGTGCCCAGAACTGTCTTCTTATTCTTGGTGGCGACTCTGTACTGGCAGGCAATGGCAAACTGCAAAGGTTTTAGAAAAAGAAAAAGAAAAAACGAGAATTGGGGTGTATAGATTAAATTTCTCTTAAAGCTAAATAGTAAAATAAAATGTCATCCATCCCTTCATAGGATATTTCACAGATTACTTCAGTGTAGACAATCTGTACAACCTTAAAGTGATGCATATAATATCTAATATATAATATTTTGCCTGTCCCGAAAGTATTTATATTTTATGGGAAAATACACTTTTTTTCATATTTTTTAAAATCATGATAAAGATTTATCTACTACACGTTTATACAAATTAATTCATTAAAACAACATACCATTTCTTGTATCCAATGACTTAAGGAAAAGTTAATACCTCTAGTCCTCCACCAAGACACGATCCATTAATGGCAGCAACAATTGGTTTAGGAGAATTCTCAATTTTCTCAAACATCTTCTGACCTTCATGAGAGAGTTTGCTTACTTCCTCTGCACTCTTGCAGGCCTGTATCATGCTGCGTACAAATAAAGATAAAGTGAAACGATAAAATACACCATATGGCCGAACTCTCTGGACACTTGACCTGACCATCACATTTCAATGTAGCGCTTCCTCATAATATTACAAGAAATTTTGAAGCACCCAATTATGTAGAAGGATCTTGTATGGTGTACAATTAGGATAGCTCTTCACTGAAAATAAAGGGCCCAGTGCAAGAACTTTAGTAGCATGCACAGTCACTCAAATGCTCTTGTGGTTAAAATGATCCTATCCGCCCAACCATGCTACAAAATCGGAAATTATATCTTAAATTGGACTTCCAAAAAGCACACATGGGTGTGGTTATCAGGTGTCCACAAACGTTTGGTGATATACGGTTACAAAGCACCATGTGGTTCTTCATTTAATTAAACCAAAAAGGATGCTGGGCATGCATTCGAAAAAGCTATTTTTATAATACACCAACATGTAAAAACTGAAATGTTACTAACTTGATATCGGCTCCTGCAATGAAGCAGCCAGGCTTAGAGGAGATCAGTACAGCACTTCTGACTGCGTCATTCGCCCAAATCTCATCGATGACTTCAATCATTTCCTTTTGCATTGTAACGGACAGAGTGTTCACCTATAAACACAAATTAATCATGCTATATATTATATAAACAAAAAAGTCACACAATTGAAGATTATATTCAGTAATCTTTAGCCTTGATTACACAATGTTTTGGTCCGTTCGATTAAGTAAATTGTGAAACTTATTCTTCAGGGAACAAAAAAAAGAAGTGATAACCTGGTCATTGAATATAATCAGGAGATCAGCTGACATTTTATTGACACACTAAAGGTTACCAGCGGCTCCGCCCCGTACATCTACCTATTGATGATTTGGTAATCAAATAAAGATGTATTATTACCTTACAGTATGACATAAAAGTTGATGTTGACACTGCCTACAATTTTATCCATTGAGGAATGTCTGTAACACACCCACCAGCCACAAACACCAATAGCAGGCCAAACAGAATTACTGTATTGTATATATATATTGATAAAAATGATGCTGCATCTAGACCTGACCAAATGAAGCAACCCCAGATCCTAACATCACTTTCAGATGCTTGCACATTGGACATTATGATTAATGGGTGCAGCACTTAAATTTTTTCCTAATGCACCAATCAGTCTATTATATGGTCAATCTGTACTTATCAGACAACATGACCTTTTTCCATTGTTCCAAAGTCCAATCTGTTCCCTAGCAAATTGGAGGCTTTTCTTCTGATCAGCCTCACCAAAAAGAGGTTTACTTATGGTTCAGTCCCAATCTTGCAAGTACTCATCACATTTGGTTGAAGGTTGAATGTGACAAAGGGTTCTTAACCCGTTTCTAGTAATTTAAATTTCCTTTGTTGCTAGTTGACCTTTCTGAAATGGTCAGCTTTTTGGCCAGGCAGTGTATATGTTCTATCTATCTATCTATCTATCTATATATCAGAAATTATGTTTTTTGTTTGCTTACACAATGGGTGGTGTTTGTCATACTGTGGGTGTGTCAAATGCGATTATTAGCTTTTACATTATAGACATCACATGCCATTATCAGCTTTTACGTCATGCCGTCGAAAACACTGGAGCACAGTGACATCCATTTCAACAAATGTTACACCAGGCAGCAGCATCCAATTTTATGTCATACTGTGATCATGTCGCAGGCATTACATTGGAACAGTGTGAAGAGTGCCAGCGAGTTGACCGCAGGTAACTGTAGCACGCAACCATCAGGATCTCATGTATGTACTGTATGTAATCTCTAGAAATAAATACAAGAGTGTAGTTTGTCTAAGCAACGTTTACCTTAGAATTTGGGTCGTTGATGCGAACAACGGCCACATCTCCTTTGACCTCATAGTTGACATGCGTACGGGCTGAATATACAAGCACCAGAAAAGTTATTTCACTGCTCAAAAACACGTGGAAAAAATATCAAGTCATGTTCAATTCTGGTATAAGCAAAATAGTTACCCATTAAGCAAGATGCAACGCTGAAGCTCCTTCCAGGAGCGCCTTTGCATAAAGTAGCAATAAAATAACAAGTTAAAGTTTAGAAAATTGTAAATTATTTAATGAAAATTGGTAAATCACAGTCATTTAATATGAACCAATCGAGTATGTTAATGTAGGTAACACCAGAGAGAAAGTAATGTATACAAAGAAAGCATAGACTGCATACTACTGCATTTATTATTATTATTATTTATTAATGTAGCTTTATTAGAATCCATTATAAATAGTATACACGTAAGCCATAAAGCGTTGGTATGGTGACGGTGGGCGGGGCAAAAAAAACTCAGGCAGTGCAGACTGATGACCTTTACCCCACATTCTCCCCAAACTCCGTATCACGGGTTATTTTAACAATGACAAAGTATCTAAGAAATCTATTTTAAGCCGTAGAATCCGGTGATCATAAAGCATGTCAAAAATAGCAATAAACGAACAATATAATAGAAACGAATAGTATTCTGTAACAATACTATTTCAACTATAGCAAGAAGAAGGATTCAACTCAATTGGTGTAGCTAGCCAACGTGCTATTTTAATCGGCTCTTAAGTAAAAATATTCATTTAATTCCATTTAATATGATCATATTTACCACGCATTACACGCTTTTACAATGTGCACATATAACGTTTGGTGGCACAGCGTTTATTCAGCAAAGAGTCACTGAAGCTAGTTGCCTGAATATAGATCTTTATTAATTTCAAGTTGAGGTCAACGAATGCTGAGAACTACAGTACACTGTGATAAAGTGTATGTACCTGAAAGCAGTGTATATCTTCCTCTTGCAGTAAGTCTGGACAGGACACCTAGAGCTCGCATAGCCGCCATGTTGGGAGGTCAATGCTGACAACCGGAAGAGAGAATTATGAGCGCAGGAAGAGCTGCTGAACAAATCACACGCCGCTCACACGGTTTTGCCCCGCCCATTCAGGCCAGGACTGCTAAGAGCAAAACTACATTTACACAAATTCCCAATTTCTTGAAAGTTGTTGTTGTTGTTTAGTTATCACTGTGCAACTTGCACGCAAAAGCATTATTTACATTCAGTTCCTGATTGTTTTAAACCCTAAAACAGAATATGGTGCGTTAATATTTTAATATTCTAAAGCTAATATAATAAAATTTAAATTGCAAATTACAAATGTTTCTGTTATATTCATAACCCGTAGATTACTGGTTTTCAAACATATAAATATTTAGAGAGAAAAAAGAAAAAATATATAATTTATTATTTACATTAAAAAATATTTTAAATTCATATTTAGTTGTCACATACACAGTCATACACAGTATGATATGCATTGAAATGTTTTTACAACCACCCAAGACTTAAAAATTAAAAAGAAAATAAATCTTCAAATAATTTAATTAAAAATAACAAAAAGTCAAATAAAAAGAATATAAAATAAAAATATAGTAATGAAAAAGAAAAATAGAGTACGGAAAGAATTGTACAATATAAAAAATATAGAAAACCTTTAGCAGTAAAATTATGAACAAATTTGTACTGGCTACTTTGTGTTTATTAGAGCCACAGAGTTGAAATTTTGTTTTGCCCGCTACTGGCGGGCAGCGTATGGGAGGCCAATATATGGAGGCAGAGTCATCGACAACTTTTACTGTATGTCATACTGTGAGGTAATAATATATCTGCCAAAACATTGGAGAAACATGAGGAGCAGGAGCACTCCATTTGCAGGTATAGGTAGGATGCGAACGTACGGATCCGCACACAGACAGAGTCGCGGGTATCCTCTAGGCTTACATATATAAAACAGAAATTATGATTGTGGCTTTGTTTGTTTGAGAAGGCAGTTCTGTCACAGGCATTCTTCACTTTATTTAACAGTAGGCAGCGTCATCTACCGCGAAAATGTGTACATTAGGCTGATGAGCTCAAGCCTACCGAAACCCCATATTAGCTTGTAGAGCGCTGCCGAAACACTGGAGCAGCATGAGGAGCAGCAGCAAGTTGACCACATCCATTCGGGAAAATGGTAGCATGCAGCCATTGGCCAGTGTCATTATCAACTTTTATGTTGTACTATGATGTAATATACAGTACACCTGCTGAAACATTGGAGCAGCATGAGGAGTGGCAGCAAGATGACTGTACCCTCCATTCACAGGTATAGGTAGCATGTGGTCGTCGGAAACTGCATGCGGGTAACCTCTAGTTTATTATAAATTTTTTATTAAACTTGTTCAATTTAAATCATTAGACAAATTAAATAACAAATATTATTGATAATATACACTCACCTAAAGGATTATTAGGAACACCTGTTCAATTTCTCATTAATGCAATTATCTAATCAACCAATC
>JAQQZT010000005.1:17727390-17741202 GCA_030068275.1 Clarias platycephalus
TTGTTGAATCAATGCCACGTAGAATTAAGGCAGTTTTGAAGGCGAAAGGGGGTCAAACACCGTATTAGTATGGTGTTTCTAATAATCCTTTAGGTGAGTGTATAATTATTATAATAATAATAATAATAATAATAATAATAATAGCATCTTTGGTATATCTAATTTTATACAATTACAATGTATGATCTAAAAGAGGCTGAAATTCCGCTTCAACAGGATAGCGATAGTAATGGTACATAGAGCAACCAGCAGACATCTGAGACTGAGAGATGGCATGCCTTGGGAAAGTGTCATCTCTCCAGTGCTTTTTACATTCAGCCCACAGGTGGACTGGACATTCCCAATGTTTTTGGGTGCCACCCTATACACACCTGAAATAGAAGACATTGAAAATATCAAAACCTTTATGAAAACATCAATAAGCCTTTGCTCATAAAAACATAGTCAGGAGCTAGATGGGGAGCAAACGGCAACATCCATAAACAGGTTTATCTCTGATATAGTATATAAGGTTGGTCGATAAGTATACCATTATTTCTTGGAACACCACCGCAAGTACCACCACAAAGCAAACACTTGACAGACAATTGACCACTGATCTGAATTCATAGCACAGCTAACAGCAATCAACTACAGAAGACAAAAGCTATCCAACAAGCCAACTATAACACTGAAGGGGTTACAGAACTTACAGCCTGAAATCGTAGAACCATGTAAAGCTTTTATTTTTATTTTTTTATTTTTAAAAATAGGCATTTCGCCTCCGAGTGGTGCAGGGGTAAAGTGCTTGCCCTATCATCCGGAGATCGCTGGTTCGGTTCCCGGGTGATGCTGTAACCTCTCACACCCGGAGGTCTCGAGAGAGCTAAAATTGCCCGAGCTCGCTCAGCGGCGAAGGATGAGAGGTACTTAGTGCTCCCACATTAATCACGGCTCTACGCCATTCGGACGTCTGTGAGCTCGTGCACACAGAGGGAGCGGATAGCGCTGTCCTCCGAGTGTGTTACGCTGCCCCCAACGGTGCATGAGCGAGCAGTTCTTTGCTTTTCTGATGCTTTTCATGATGAACTAAGAATCTTGTCCTTAAGGACCATTATGAAAATATAATAAGAAAAAGTCAGCCAGAAAGCAGTGTAGGGTAAAAATTTATGTCCCAAAAAGACACTGACCTGAAACGTCTTTTAAGGAATGGCTTGGGAAAAAATAGGAGGAAATGGCAAAATTTAAATGGAATCAATGTGTCAGTAGAAGCATTGCATTAACCCGTTATGAATTAAAGCCAATTTTATAAATTACCTGTTTTTCACAGGCTCAAAAGTAATCGGACAATTCACAGATAAACAATATCAAGTCAAGATGTGACCTATTTCATGGTTACTGATGATTTGATGACTAATTGAAGTAGAAGGGTGAATTCTAAAGTGTATAGAGCTACACATTCCACTCAGGTTCAGTCTGATGCTGCACCAATAAGACCAGTGCTTTACAATACAGATGAATCTAAAACAGAGTGAAACCCACCCATGAGCTTCTTAAGGCAATGCAACTAAGTTGAACATGCTTTTCACTCACTAAAGACAAAACAGAAAGCAGAAAGACTCACAAACCAGCAACAACTGAAGCCATCTGGGCCTGGCAAAGTAGATCAAGGAAGGAAACCATGGGTTCCAGATTTAAGGCAGTAATTAACCACGGATTTGTTTCTAAACATAATGTAATATAAAAAATTTTAGTTTGTCAGATTTGAAAATTTTTCAGCCTTTGAAAATAGATGGATTATTAATGCAACTAACTCCTTAATTCAAGTTGAATATTTACATTCAGTCGCATTTTGCCTCATTTAAAATCCACTGTGGGGGTGTACAGAAACAACATTTTGAAAACTGTTAGTGTACTATGTAGTGTACAAATACTTATGGATCTGTATTTCCCCACATCCTGAATAGTGAACAAATGGTCTGCATGTTTGTCCATTATTCTTGCAAGTAAAGATGTGTATATATTAATGATTAATGCTCCTAGTGGGAATTTCAATGTATAAAACATTATTGATTGAACACTTAAATCTAAAAGCATATCAAAATCAATGAAACAACCAAGCACTGAACTTATTTGAAAGAACCTGTGTGTGATTAATATGCACAGAACATAATTGTGGCAAATTACAAAATTGTTTTGTTTATCCATGGATTACAGTAATCCACTCTAATAAGGAACATGTTCTTTAGACTGAAAACAGGACTATGCTGACATGAATATTTGTAACAAAGAAATCAAATGTAGGTGTCCCCCACATATAGTGCATATATAAATTTATGTCTATCTGCAACCACTCCACTGCAAGACAATAAATATAAAATAAGACACTAAAATCCTGATTACTGTAAGTGATAATCTTTTTTCTTAAAAGGTACACAATAGCAGCCATCACAGTCGGTCTCTTATCACTGAGGATTGATTGGAGGACTGTTCGAGCACTGAATAAGGGCTATTCTCTATTGTTTTTTGACACAGTGCCCCATACACTGCATTATTGATTGCATCATGCTGCCCTCATTAAGTTGTGTTCTCTCTCAAGTATTGTTTCTTAACAATCCATTTAAAGCTTAAAGCGGTTTGGAGATTTTTGAGCTCTTTAAATCATTTGAACCAGTAAACACACAACAGATGTATGTGTAGTTGATCTTAAGGTTCATCTGAGACATGGTGTATTTTGACAGCTGTGTAGAGGATAAGATGTCCTACAGAGTCAGACACTCCCTCATACATGCAACATTCATGACCTTAATAACAAAATCTTTCATTTAAGCACTAGTAGCATATGATATAAATACTTAGTTTGGCACAGATATCAGTAACTGTTAATCAGATTATAAAGGCTTGGCATTTTTGCACTTTGGCACTAAGCTAAAAAATTCTGATGGAGAAGAATGTGTTACGTTGTTTTTAAAGAACAGACATTACAATTATGTTATCCTTTAAAACAAATGTTACAGTAAAATAAATTACGATAAAATACAAACACAATGATAATGTAGTTTTTTATTTATATAAGGCACATATATTTTCTATGAGCAAGAAGTACACAATACCATAAAGTGCTTTAAATAACACATTCTCAAATTAATAATTATAGAAATGTTATATTCATAATAAAGCACCCATGCCACCATACGTATTAGAGATAAGAGGTATTGTACAGTACGTAGTTGATTAGTTAAACAGGTTAACATACACGTGGGGGTGTAAAAACGAAGGGTTTGAGATTCTCCAAAGCATAACTCTGTCTAAAACAGATTTCAACCTGATTAAAAAATTGCTGTAAAATTGCATAGATACGTTTTCTCAAACCTATACTGTGGATTCCACCTCCATCCGTGGATAAACTTCTGGTTTTTGCTGAATATTCCAGCTAGCAGTGGAGCGTAGAGGAGTATGTTGACTGGATGCGTCATCTGTGCACACAAGGGTTTCAGATTTAGATTTCCAGCTTGTGTCACAGCAGAGCTTCAGGCTACACTGACTGTAACAGGGTAGTTCACACTCTGACACACCAGACTCATTGTCATCCGAGAACTCGGGCTGGACCGTGGTAGCATGGATGCCTTCTTCATGGAAGAAGCTTTTGATGCGTTTAGCCGTGTCCATGTAGGATGCTGGGTCGTGGCACTTAACATGTGCCGTGGCGATGATTCGGCTCCCAGCCAGCTGCCAGATATGTAGCTCATGGACTGCCAGAACCCCTTCAAGGCTCCTCAACTTTTTGTTCAGCATCTGCATGTCAATCTGCTTGGGAACAGACTGCAGCAGAATGAGGGTTGACTCCTTCAAGAGTGGAAAGGAGGTATAGAGCAAGATGGTCACCATGATTACACAGAGTGTGGGATCCAGGTAGAGTACCCAACACGGTCCAGCTACAGAGACAGCATTTGTGCCATTACTGTGCACCAAGTGTGTTTTCACAGGCCAGTGGTCTGAGCCACAGCTACTAAGGCATGGGTTAATACATATTTCCTGACTGTCACATGTTCTCCAGACAAATGTAAAAATGAGAGCATTAACCACTACAATGACAGAGCCAAGGGCATCACCCAGCACGTGAAGAAAGACTCCACGCATGTTGAGCTGGGAGGATGAATCTAAATCATGCTCCAGCTTCTCCGGTGCGATGTTGCCATTAAGTGGAATTTCTAGGCTATGTTTTGAGACAATGTCTGAAAAAATGTCAGAGTGGTAAATTTGAACAATAATTAAAATTCAGTATGATAAAACAGTAGAAAGTTACTTGTCACTATTTATATCCAGATGTGAAACATCAATTCCAAATCACTATCTTGTCCATAAAAAAGCAGTAATTAGGGGTGAATATACATCCATATATATATGGGTTAGCAATTCCTCTGGTTAGTGAGTACAAATGGAAGCACTGTGCATTTACCAGAAGAGTAAAGAAAGTGTGAAAGAAAGAAAGAAAGAAAGAAAGAAAGAAAGAAAGAAAGAGTTTATAGATGAGCAAATAGTGTGTATTAACAGAGTACAGTGTGTTTATTCGAAGAGTAGAAATGTGAGTAAATGAGTGGGATTACCAGAAAAGTAAAAAGTGGTAATCTAAAGAGTGAAGTGTATGATTAAAAATCAAATAGAAAAAACGTATTGTATGACATTTTATTCACATACAGTATAAATGAAACAGACATTAAGAAAACGAGCACAAGTACTATTTAATAAAAGAATCATTAAAGATGAAGTACCTGCTTCGACTTGGACAGCATGGGCACCTCGGCCAGGACTCTGGCTCTTCACCAGCAGATCGTAAGTCTCCCCTGGTGATGGCTCTGATTTCTCATACCTCCTGTTACTCGCGCTGTGAGAGTGTCCGTGTCCAGAATACCCATGAAACAGGAACAGCCCCAGCAGATTCACAGCGAGCCCGGCGACCCCGACCCACACCACGACCCGCGGCTTCTCTATCTCGTGCGGCTCCGCGTAGCGCTCCACCGCCTCCAGTAAGATGGTGAAGCAGAGCGCAGTGAGAAACACGGCGTTAACCAGCGCACCCATCACCTCCGCGCGGATCCAGCCGAACGTGTTGAGGCTCGTGGCAGCCGTGTGATCGGCGAGTCTGACCGCGAGCAGCGCCACGAGCAGCGCGATCACATCCGACAGCATGTGGAACGAATCGGACAGCATCGCCAGAGAGCCGGTCAGTCGACTCACCACCACCTCCAGCACGAAAAAACCGAAAGTTAGACACAGCATGCACAGCAGCCTTGCTTGCTTCGGGTCCAAAGCCATTTTTTCCCCTGCTACAAATCAAGGTTTAATATAAACACATTGTAGCCGTTAAAGGCACTTTATCCACCCGGTACTCGCATTGCGCACTACACCGAAGTGCCTTTAAATGCACTGTCACTGTGCGCTGTCGCCACTGGCAACGATGCGGCCCTAAACAATGCTACAACCAACCCAAGGGGGAAAAAAGTTTTATGTCTCATTCGTTTTCCACAACAGAAGAGAAGATCTATAACACCAGTTTGCTTTAAATTCTGCTTATAATGCCTCTTTACACCGGGTTTAGTTTACTTTCTCCACACGGACCGTTCGGAGAAACACGCCTTCGTCTGTTCTTATTGGGTGAAGATGACGGGACTAGTGTGTGAATCCCAAATCCACACCTATCGCCCATATATATGCACTACTTAGGGTACAAAATAATGGCTTTCACGCTTCATATAGTGCATGAAATCTGTAAAAAGAAGATATTCGGAATTCAGCTTATTACAGAGGAGGAAACCGGAAGCATAATAATAATAATAATTATTATTATTATTATTATTATTATTATTAGAAGATAATAATATTATAATATATAATATAATATCTTATTCTCATTATAAAAATATGGGTTATTTATATTTTATTTTGTAGGCAATAAATGTCA
Organism: Clarias platycephalus; assembly: GCA_030068275.1. Taxonomy (NCBI): domain Eukaryota; kingdom Metazoa; phylum Chordata; class Actinopteri; order Siluriformes; family Clariidae; genus Clarias; species Clarias platycephalus. The sequence continues at coordinate 17,733,332 of JAQQZT010000005.1, forward strand.
TTCCGTGCAATTAACATTTGCTTAAAAACTTCCCCAAAATAACTGCGCACTGAGACTGATCTTCTTTTATACGGCAAAAGGATCTTTAAGAACATAGAACCTATCCTGGAGACACTGGGCTCCAGTCCATTGCATCATGACAAACACAAGACTTAAGTATTTATTCAGTATTCGTCTATAAGTCTAAATTAAATCATGGCAGGATCACACTGCTTGACATAATGAGGTTGCTTAACAATCTGTGGGAGATAATAAAATAAAATAAAATAATGATCAGTGCTGATTAATATTATGATAAGGAAAACAAGAACAAGTACAATAAGAATAAAAAACGTTTCTATGATTCCTATTATTACAATGATAATAATATTATTATTATTATTATAAGCAACTTTTATATCCTGTAGGTGGGAGTGATGCTCTACCTATCAGTGTCAGGCTCGGCGTTCTATTGTGCGTATGAGTGTATGAGTGTGTGTGAGTGTGTGTGTGCTGCAGCGCTGCAGGGTGTGGTGGATGGATGATGGAGGTGGGAAGCTGGATGCCGCTCTCTCTGTAACGAATGCCTTTACTGGAGCCTTAAACCCTCCTTGTTCTTCTTCTTTTTTTGCCAGAATCAGTTTGGTAACTAAATCTTTTCTAAGTGATCGCTATATGTATATACGGATAAAGCTTTCCTTCTGAGATACAATGCTTTCTGGACTAGGTGGGAAGTTGGGCGTTTTTCTTGTGGGCGATCATTCCCGATCATTAGCTTTCCCAAGATATCGGTTAATTAGAAGAGGATTGTGCATGTAGCGACAGCATCTGTTATCGCAGACATGTCTAAAAGGAACAGTGTGGTGATGCTGCGGCCGCGGTCCATGTCGCTGGGGAAGAAAGCGGAGACGGTGAAGGTGGTGGTTCGGTGCCGCCCTTTAAACAAGAAAGAGGAGGCGATGAGTCATGAGAGGATTGTTGAAGTGGATGTGAAACTGGGCCAGGTAAGCGTCCGGAACCCGAAAGCGGCCGGGACCCTGAACAAGACGTTCACTTTTGATGCTGTCTATGATATGTTTTCAAAGCAAAACGACCTGTACGATTACTCGTGTAAACCTCTAATTGACTCCGTGTTACTCGGGTTCAACGGAACTATATTTGCATTCGGGCAAACTGGCACCGGGAAGACATACACCATGCAAGGTCTGCCCATGGATCCAGAGAAACGTGGAGTCATACCAAATTCCTTCCACCATATCTTCACCCATATATCCAGATCCCAGAACCAGAAGTACTTAGTGAGAGTGTCATACCTGGAGATATACCAAGATGAGATCCGGGACCTCCTTTGCAAGGACAATAATAAAAAAATGGAGCTTAAGGAGAATCCAGAGTTGGGCGTTTATGTCAAAGACCTGTCATCTGTTGTGACGAAAAACATCAAAGAAATTGAACATGTGATGAATTTGGGAAATCAGTCCAGGTCTGTCGGATTTACCAAAATGAACGAGCACAGCTCGCGTTCACATGCCATTTTTCTTATCACTATCGAATGCAGCGAGATGGGCATCGATGGCCAGGAGCACATTCGGGTTGGGAAGTTAAACATGGTGGACCTGGCCGGCAGTGAACGTCAAAGCAAGACAGGGGCCCAGGGCCAAAGATTCAAAGAGGCTGCCAAAATAAACTTGTCTCTCAGCGCTCTCGGAAACGTCATCTCGGCACTGGTGGATGGCAAGAATTCACATATCCCGTACAGGGATTCCAAACTCACACGCCTTTTACAGGACTCTTTAGGAGGCAACTCTAAAACAGTCATAGTGGCTACAATAGGACCCACGTCCTGTCACTACGAAGAAACTCTCGCCACCCTGAGGTTTGCAAACAGAGCAAAAAATATCAAAAACAAGCCAAAAATCAACGAAGATCCCAAAGACGCGCTGCTCCGCGAGTTCCAAGAAGAAATAGCCCGTCTGAAGGCGCAGCTAGAGGAACGAGGGATGCTCACGAAAGAAAGGAGGAGACGGAGGAACAGCGTAAAGATGAAGAGAAGTATGAGCAGCGGAGAGGTGGAAACACCTAGGAACTTTGAGGTGGACATTGTGGAGATGGTGAAGGAGGAGAGAGCAGAGGAATACTGGTGGAAGGAGCAGATGGCCAAGAGCTCTGCCAGTGACAGCCCGGAGTTTAGGAGGAAATTAGGCGTCTTGGAAGAAAAATCACAGACTGTGGAGGATTTACTGAAGGACCAGCAGATTATGGGAGTTATGATTGAAAAATACAAGGTTGGAGCCTGCACACATTTACCACATTGTTTTTTTTTTTTTCGGTCAATAAATTACAGAATAGATTGGACTCTGTTTGCTGTGTTTTCCATTAGGCCTTGGAAAGCAAGCTTCTAATTGGAGGCAAGAATATTATTGACCACACCAATGAGCAGCAGAAAATGATAGAGATAAAACGTCAGGAGATTGCAGAACAGGTAACATCCGCAAATATACACTAGTTATTTTCACCTCTAATTCAGCGTCTAATGATAGCGCACAGCAGGTGTCTAATTCAACGTGTGCATTAGAGGGAGTATGTGTGTGTTTGTGATTTATTACAGGACAGACAAGAGAGAGAGATGCAGCAGCTGATGTTTGATCAAGATGAGGAGACAGTGGAACTGAAAGAGACCTACTCAACTCTACAACAGGAGGTGGAGCTCAAAACCAAAAAGCTTAAGAAGGTGAAGCTTGCTTTCAACATCACATATCACTTGTCACATACAACTAAACTGATCTTTGTACTATGGATAAAGAGAAAAGTTAATTCTAAGATGGACATAGTTCTTACATGTGCCATGTTTATTAATTTGTAAGAAAGCAAATTAAATCTGACTTCATCTCTCTCTCTTTTTTTTTCATTTGTTCAAAATTCAGAAGATTTGATTGGCAGCACGGTGGCATAGTTAGTGGTTAGCACTGGTGCTTTGCGCATCCAGGGTCCGGGGTCGATTCCCGCCTTGGGATCTGTGTGTATGAAGTTTGCATGTTCTCCCTGTGCTTGGTGGGTTTCCACCAGGTACTCCGGTTTCCTCCCAAACACATGCAGAATAGGTTAATTGGTGTTTCCAAATTGTCCGTAGTGTGTGAATGTTGACCAGTGATGATACCAGTCGTAAAAATGGTAATAAATAAAATGGTAATCACTATTGGCCTCCACAGTCCCTAGTTGAACTACAGAGGTTTCTAGATAGACGGAATGTTATTTTATGTACGACATTACAGAAAATATATCGTATACACAATTCAACAAAGTTAACTGTATACCCCTTGGAAGTTTTTGGATTGGCCCTCATTTTGTACATTTTGTAGAACCCAACAAAAGAGCATTTTAATTTCAGAGAGGTTTCTATAGAAGTAGAATTATGTCAGATACAATGTCAATATTTTATTAGAATAGTAATAATTAGATTTCATATATTTTTAAAATAATTTGATGCTGTTAAAAAAAAACATTAAATAACTCTAGATCTTGTCTTTACACAGCTGTACAGCAAACTGCAGGTGGTACGAGCTGAGATCAGCGACATCATCGACGAACATGTCACAACCAGACAGGAGCTGGAGCAGACACTAACTGAGCTGACCAGAGAGATGAAATTCAAGTACTTTCTCTGCTGTTTGCATCACTAAAGAACGCACTCCACCAAAACATGCTCATATGATAGCACAAACATTTTTACCCAAAATGAAAAACTATTTTTGTCTTACTCTTTTTATGTAATACTCTTTGCAGGAATCTCATTATTGACAATTTTATTCCTCCTGAGGAGAAAAACAAGATCATAAACCGCCTTCACTTTGACAGTGATGAAGACCAGTGGAAAGTCTTACCCCTTCTCCCCTCTGAAAAGTTAGTGTATTCTCAGTAATTTACATTATTTCCCCAATGTAATAATTAATTAATTACTGATGAGTAAATGAACATTTCAGTATGAACCAATTTCAATCCTTCAGCAGTTCTTCTTGCATCAAACAAAGGCCAACGTCTGCAGTTGGATACAAGAGGCCGATCAGCCAATATGCACAAGTTGCTGTGGCAACAGGATCTCCATCCAGATACAGGGTTGGTACACAGAAGCCAAACTGTTTTTCAGTTTTCTAACCAATGGATTCTTTAAAAGGGATGCTTATAAACAATTGAATAATAATCCAGTAACGCACTGATGCATTTGCTTGCACTAAACAGGCAGAAAATGTCATGCTTCTGGAGCTAGATATGACATCACCAACTATGGTCCCATTGGACTTACAAGGGTCAGAGATGAGGACAAGAAATCCGCTCTGTGACTTTGCTCATCACAGAAGAACGACAACAGCGTCACGTGTCATGCGGGCCAGATCATGGTGGGTGCTCAGAGAGGAAACCTTTTTTGATAAAGAATGAATGAAGAAACATGATAATAACTCATCGTCATTAGCTTTATAAAATAATACTTTATGTTGACACAAGGTGGCACTACAACTTGAGGGTACCTAGGTCAGTCATGAGCTCTGGTTATGGTGGTGTTCTCTTGTCTGTGCTTCCTTCCATCTCTGAAAAACATGCCGATAGGTGGACTGGCTACCCTAAACTCTTAAATAAGTGCCATAAATGGCGTATTCCTGCACTGAGTCTAGTGTTCTCAGCATAGGCCACAGGTCCACCATGAAAAAACACTCGCAGAAAATTAATGAATGAATGTTGACCTGGTATTTTTTGTTCTCTCCCAAGGTATCAAGGACCAAGTCTGCCCTCTTCTTCCTCAACCAGCTCAGTGGCCTCTGGGTCTCAGGTCCCACCTTCTGCCATGGGGGCATGTGCCAGTGTGCTTCAACCATGAAGTGTTTGCCAAGGCATACATGCAGAAAAAGCTTCACAAGATCTGCTTTTAAAAACTGCTTTATTGCAAGATCATGCTGCCTTTTCTTGTTGCACAATAATTTTGTATCAGAGCTTTGAATCAACAAATTAAGCACAGTCTCGTCCTGTTCGTCTACATGTGCACTGTACTGTACTGTATAGTATAGTCCTGTAATGGTATACTTGAACACAATCAGTGGCAACAGTAAATTATGTTGCATGATAAACAATTGATTTGCAGTCTCATGATGTGTAGCAGTTAAATGACATAAAATAATCTAATGAATGATGGGGATTTTAAGTTTCTGCTCTTATTGATCAGTAGGATTCATTATCAAAAAAATGTTTTCAGTTAAGACGCAACCAAGCGGCACGGTGCCTCAGTCGTTAGCACTGTCGCCTTGCACCTCCAGGGTCTGGGTTCGATTCCCGCTATCGGTCTGTGTGCATGGAGTTTGCATGATTCTTCCCATGTTTGTTGGATTTTCTCCTGGTTCTCCGGTTTCCTCCCACAGGCTAAATGGCATTCCCAAATTGCCCATAGTATGTATGAGTAAGTGAGTGAGTGAGTGTGTATATATGTGTGCTGCACGATGGATTGGTACCCTGTCCAGGGTGTACCACGCCTCGTGCCCTAAGTTTCCTGGGACAGGCTCCAAGCCTCCCTTGACCTTGTACACAGGGTAGCGGTATAGACAATGAGTGAGTGAGTAAAACATTATCTCCCTCTAGAGGACACAAGGATACAACAACACCCTATATTATTATTATTATTATTATTATTATTACATTAATTTAAATCCTTTGCAGCGTTCTTGCAAAAATTAGTCAGTAATACGCAATATTAAGGCTATATTTGGGATTAAACCTGATCTGGGCCGCCAGAGAAATCAGATCATGCTAAAAGAAACTCATCATTGGGTACAGTGTTTTTCAAAAAAAAAAAAAAAAAAAAAAAAGCTTTAAAAAGGATAAACAAACTTCATGAGATTTTAAGTGATAAGAATATAAAATCTAAAAGGGGAAATCACATTAGCTAACTTTACCCACGCTGATTTTAACAGTCTAAACCTGGTGTATCGTGCTTTAGCAGCTTCCCCGAACATGCACTGTACAGTAAGGTGACGTCACTCCAAGGGTCACATGACCTGCTAGTTACAGTAAGGACCCAATATGGCAGAAATGGTAGGACTCGCACTATAACTGGAGCAACATTTCCATCGGAACAGTAACGGTCTCGGACATTAGGTCGATTTCCAGGAGCCGACCGCAGACATGAGGGAAAGGCAAAAGAAGAAAAAGGGCAGGACATGGGCAGAGGCAGCAAAAACGGTAAATTTATATCCGTTTGTGTGTGCTTGTTTTCGTTAAGCGCTATTCTTTCCCACCCGTTTCCAACAAACCCCGCCTCCTATACGATAATTGGCTAGACATATCCAGAGTCTTGTGTTGTGATAGGCTGACAGATTATACTCTACGACAGTTCGCTTATTGGCACCCGAGTCGTCAAATACTTGTTGAGACCGCACAATACGTGTAGGGAAAATAATGTCTTGTACAACTGTGTTTACGAGTTCATGACCTGCTGGTGCAGGCGGAGTGTTTAGTTCGCGGGCAAGGGCCTGAACACAAACATTAATAGGTTTTCACTAGTTACACTCGGGGATTTGTTCTTCTCAATCTGCAAATGCTTTCAGTTTGTAAACTTTTCACACACTGACTGTGGGTTCATATTACCGCCGGAGATGTATCAACGCGCGTGACGTTTGTGTCTTAGCTAGCTGTGCTAGGCTAAGCTAGTCAGAGACAGACACCAGGTCGACTTGCTAGTTAAAATCTCACTTTAATGAAGATTCTGAAGTGAAAACGTCTGGGTTTTCAATTTCAGTGAGCGGTTTGTATTAGTGATGAATCATGTCAGGTACTTTAGAGCGCGTTTTAATGCTTTTATTTTGAATTAGCGTGTACAGGGCTAGTCAGCTAACTAGCTTCATGGCATGCTGTAGTAGTTATTTGCAGGATAATGAGAGTTACAGGTTCATCTTCGTGCAGCAGTGAAATGAAAATTGATCCTGGTGGGCAACTAATTAAAATCATTAATGAAAATTCAGTGAGCGAGGTGTCAGTCGGTTTCTGGCCCCACCACACACACACACACACACACACAATGAACTTATATAACAATACCTTAGAACATGATTTTACTTGTTTATTATGATCAAGTATTCCTATAATAATAATTAGCCTTAGTCACGTGACAGCCTTGATGAAATATTGCCATATGAAATTTGATCTGACTCTGAACTAAAATAACTATAATTTTTGTATTTTGTATGAGCATGTTTATGCAATCATTTTCATATGCAACATTTATATTTTAAATTTTATTTAAAAAATAATGTAATTATTTGACATCTCATATCATAGTTTATATCCAAAGATGTTAAAGCGATGATTAACATGTGTGTTTTATGATATTTATTTAGTTACATATTGTGTTACATGTCAAACCCATACAAAATAAATGTGCCAAAAAAAATTAACATTATATGCCAATTTTTCATTAATGGGCTCAATAGTTGTCACGTGATTAGGGCTCATTATAACCTCAATGATTGATGATATTGTATCAGCATATGTATGGTTGTGTATACGCAGTCAGGAAAAGAAAAAACTAATAAATTAACTATATAAAAATGTTGTTGCCATTTGATATATATATTGATATATGATAATAATATGATCATATCATGAATATTATATTAATATAATATACATCATACTATTTATACTGTATATATACACACTTATTTTTTTGTTAATAACTTTTTATTGGAAATTCAATTATGAAAAACAAATGCAATGCTTCTAAAGTTAGGGGGGAGATAGAAGGGGGGAAAAAAGGAATAATTTAAAGGGGGGAAAAACACAAAAAAATGTATAAGTTAATCACAGATTAAGGAAATGTAAACACATACATACATACATACATACCAAAAGAT
>JAQQZT010000005.1:17741302-17761731 GCA_030068275.1 Clarias platycephalus
AGAAAATTGACCACCTGGTGCCAAAAACTCAGGATAAATGGGCATTCCCAAAACATATGCTTGTAATCCCCTATTGATCTTGTATTGCATTTTTTACATGTTTTATCATCGGACAATTTCAGCAAATAAGCTCTGCATGGTGTTACATACACTCTATGAATGAACTCAAAGTGTATCAACTGATGGGCTAGACATTTAGATAAAGTAGAAATATTATTCCAAATAGTCCCCCAGTCAAGATCAACACCAAAATTTCTAAACTCTCTGGACCAGACTAAAGCAGAACCGATGACAGGCTCTTTATGAGTTACACATACTTATTTAAAAACAGAAATTCAGTTTCTGCCGTCGCTCGTGTTAACACGACTTGTCATCGACTTGTATGTCAAACTAAGCGTGCCACTGGCATTCCGCACCGAAAGCAACAGTAGGTAGCATCATCAGTTTTTTAAAGGAAAAAGTCGTGCCTTTGAGAAATGAATACGTCAGGCACATTTGAGGCAGAAGTAGGGGCTGCCAAAATATTGACGCAGTGGCAGAGAGTTGACCGCACACTCCAATTATATGGCAATTTTTCATGAATGGTCTCAATAGCTGTCATGTGACTAGGATTCATTATAATCTTTTCTTTGTGGCATTTGCACAGGTAGTTCCATCACAGGCGTATGTAATGGTAGGCAGTGCCATCAGTTTTTTACGAGAAAAATGACACCTAAAAAAACAATCATATGGCCATGTCACAGGTGTTTCTCACTGAATGTAACAGTAGGCAGCGCATACGAAAGGGAGAAATATAGACCGACGAAACATTGGAGCATTGTGAGAAGAGCACACAGGTAATGGCAGCACGCAGTCGTTATCTATATGTACATAAGGATCTACACTATTCAGTCATAATAAAAATAGAAATGTATGTTGTAATATAATATTTGATGGAGATCACATAGGGGGCAATCCATTGGGGTGAGGGGCAGCTTAGCACACAACACCAGAACAGAAACAAAATATTTAATTCTAATAAATAAAACAATATAATTTCCTTTAAAAAAAAAAACTGATATTTTAAGGACACCTGTAAGGAATAGCTTGAGTTTTGCTAAAAGACACAGTCAACGTAGCCAACTCTTTTCAGGGGCAATTAGCTAAAGCATGTTAAAAGATATATTAGAATTTGCCAGAACACATCATGTAATCATTTGAATATTAGTTGAATTGTCATCTATTAGTTCATCGTTAATTTGCATATCCAAATGTGCTTGGATGAAGAATTCAGTTTTTCTGTGAATATAATATTATTAATTCTATCACTAACCCAGACAAAAAGAAGCAGTGGTAGTAAGTAGCAGGGAAACAGACCTGAAAGAAACAGCTGTGTGTGTAGTAGCTCACTTTTATTACTTGTGAACATGGCAATTTATTACTTGTGAACAACAATTGACCTCACCTTCTGTGAGGTCACAAGGACACCGTCGCCATCTTTTAGGCCTTATGGAGTTAGAAATGCTGTATAGGGTTTTTGCATGTATTGTTCCAATTATTGTACAGTACTTGCAGTTAGATATGGGAACAAGTTAAATGGAGGAGATACAGTACAAAGGAAGGTGATTACTTTTACTTTGTGACATTGGATTCAGATGGTCACGAGAAATACAGTACCAGTTTGGATATATTTTCTGCATTCTAGAACAATACTTCTAAATACTTTCAAAAATATGAAATACCACATATGAAATTATGTAATTAAATAACAACTACAGTCATTTGTTATTTTTAAAACACAAAAGGTGTTTTAAGGAATAGTTCTTGCAAGAACAGTATTGTCAAGTGCATTTGCAAAATCCATTAAGCACTAGGAAGAAACTGGCTCTTGTCAAGACCGTCCCAGGAAAGAAAGACCAAAACTTACCTCTGCTGCAGAGGAGAAGTTCATTTACAGTTACCAGCCTCAAAAAAAAACAATCACCAACTAACAGCACCTCAGATTAGAGCTATTATGAAGGCTTTACAGGGCATAAGTAGCAGACACATCTCAGTATCAACTGTTCAAAGGAAATACTGCATATTTTGGACGCCTTTAGCATTGTTTTACAGTGTAGACAGTGTTTAGCATTGTTTTACAGTGTAGACAGAAATAAAAACCAGTACTGTACTGTACGTACAAATCTAAAAGTTGTCAGTAAACTTGTTCAGTTTCCTCCTTCGAAGTGTAGTACAGCTGTTGAACTTTTGCCACCCATCACATCTTCAGTACATCAAAGACTGCAAGCAAAAAAATGTGTCCAAAAATAATCCTTTATCATAGTGTTTCTCAGATCTACAGTACATGCTCTGATCAAAACACCAACTTATATAACAGATCAATTACTACATACACACAGTCTTTACACAAATAAAATTTGAATTTGAATTTGAAATGACATACTGTAATATATATGGATTTACTACAGTAGTATTGATAATTATAAGTCACAGCTCAAAAGTAATTAGCTTTTTACTTCTTGCAAATAAAGCTTAGAAATGAAAGAAACTTGTAAAGAAAGTTCGTTCAGTAGACAATACAGTAGGGTACTACTACAAATTTATAACGTGACCTAAGCCTATTTTGGTTTGCTATTATGGCACACAGTTTGCTCTGTTGAGACGTACAAGCTACAGTGATCGTGGTTTCAGCTTGATTTTTTTTTTCAGTAAATGATAATAGTACAACTTTGCTAGCTGGTTTATGTATTGTGGCTCATAAAACAACCCCGCTCATTGTGCTTCCGGATTCTTTGGTAACCTATAGCCCGTATTCATACGAGTGTACATGGAAACAGCTCGGCTCCCCTGGAACCCTTTTGTTTAACTGGAATCCGGGTCTCTCTATGACTTACATGTTAATTACCGGTTATTTTGATGTACGGGATGTACGTGACACATGGCCAAAAGATAAAATATGTTCCCTTTCCTGATAATAAACAGAGATCTTTAGACACATCATGCGTGTGTTTGTCCCCCCTCTCCCGGTCCAGTGCGGCGCACACATCAAGCATCAATAATTCGTCTGTTGTTTATTAATATAAAACTTAACACTCTTCCTAAATCTAACACCACCATACTACACATGTAGTGTAATACAGAAAGTGCATTAAACAACACACGTAGGAATATTTATCATTCCGATGTTGTCTGGAGCTCAGTAAGCATAGCTGAAAAGATGGCTAAATTCTGAATTAAAAACATATAGAAATCTACAGAGCTCAAAAGTGTTCAGTTATTGATCGAAGCATTTGTGAAACATTATTGTCCAGGCCTGGTTCATTGAGTGCAGAGGTGACTCACAGTGACAGAGACATGCTGCATTTGACTAAAGGTCGTTACTCTAATTTCTGACCTTTGATGTACAGTGTAGGCGAATGTTTTCAGTAGATTTACCAAGTAGATGTCTGTGTGTTGATTGATCTAAAATATATACTTCATATGCAGGTGACTTTGTTTACTGATAACACTGAGGTCGATTTGATCTCATTTGCTGAGCTCAGAGTTGAGAGTCCATTGACACAGATGAGGAATTGCCAGAATTTCCATAATTTTTTTCTGGTCAGATTTGAAGAGTTACGAGTTACAGCTTGTAATCAAATGCAACAATACTGGAGGTGAGAGCTAGACAGACTGAAGGATTAGATGCTGCTTCATTTGCTGTCTTCGGTTAGAGATGAATTTAGGGGTAATTCCCCACTGGTGCCGGTCAGCGGGTAGTCAAAGGTCAGTGTGGGTAAAGTCAAGTGAAAACATTAACCAAAGTAAAGGGAAAAAAAGGCTAGCACTTTTAAAACCTCTGAATACGTTAAATAGACATATTAAAGCGCAAGGGCTATTTTTACTTTAAGAAGTGCATGTGGGTATGGAATAAAAGGAAAGCTTTTAAATTAAATGTGTAATAAATAATGTGTGAGTGTTTTATTCTGCACATTCTTATTGCTAAGTGAATTATTTTTCAGCCTTTTTGTTGTCAAGAGAGTTTAGGACAAAAGAAGGCCTTTGCTTTAAAGATCTTTTTTATTTTTTAAAGAATGTACACTGGTACTCTTCAGTATTCTGTGTAGAATTATAACCGGATCAATGCTAGATAAAGCTACAGCCTTTTTAATTTTCACAAGGTAGTCTCTGTTCACCTTGTTCGAAGACAAAGGAAATGAATCACGCTTGGCTGAAGTCATGGTATTACTAATCTCACCGCCTCACTGTTACAGCTGGCAAGAACAGCGCCGGCGCTGCTCCACTGCCTGACCTCATAATCAAACCAAAACTGCAGTTCAGAGATGATTGCATTAATCTAGTCACAGAAAAAAAAAACACGACATTGCTCATGCATTGTACGCAATACACAGAGGTAAAAGCGATCTGTTTGTATCTGGGTTTGCATTAAAACATTTTTAAAACAACTGTAATCCTATATCCTGGTGATTGATGACTCGGCAGCTATTTTAAATTATCCCGACATTAACAGGCATATGATACTTTAGTATTAAGGAGCTGTTTAAGAGCTCAAAGCCATGAAATGAAGGACCAGAAACTGCTAGTGTGAAATATATTTGTGAATTTATTGTTGAACTAGAGGTGGATAATCATAGGTTTGTTAGCTAGCCCAATGTGTTTACTACTGCTTACCCAGTACTCGCCTGTTGGCCCACTTACTTTGAGTTTTTTCTTTTTACTCAAATGTAAACTTGTAACTAGTATGAAAATCTAGTTATGTACATTAATACTGGCTATACAAAATAAGCGAGTATTCAAGTCTCTATGAGGGGACATGCAAGGTTGTGATTTTTTTTAATTTATGACTAAAAACATCACAAGCAAATTACTGACTTGAACTCATCAATGTTTTTATTTTTATGTTTTATGAATTTAACTCCTGAACATGTGAAAAGGTGGGAAAGGGTCGGAGCTTCTAGGCAGTATCAGTTAAAAAGCATTTATGCAAATCTAGTATAAGTTATCGGTCAAAAAATACACCAAAAGTTCTTTTTTGCCCCAGTATATACACATACATAAACACAAATGTATGTAGCTCTGGAAAGAATAAAGAGAGACCAGTGCAAAAGTTTCTTAAATCAGCATCTCTACAAGCATGGCTGGCGATCCTTCCCGTCCAGTGTCTGTGGAATACCAACTCAAGCTACACCTCATTCTGCTTTATGAGGTACTGATTACATGATCACCTGAATCCAATCGTATTTAATGAGGAAAAGTACAAAAACCACTTCTGGGAGCAAATCTAATTGGAATTATAAAACTAACCATCGAGTTGAACAGAAACATTTTGAGTGAGGAAAGAACTGGTTCCAATTCTGGCTTTCTGGCACCAGGATACAGTGAGCATCGGGTTGATTAAATCCTGCAATTCCAAAGAGAGCAATGCATAAGAACAAGGTCAAGCAGCAGACACTGGGGACAGCAAAGCTACCGACCGGCAGAGGACACAAACAAATCTCTACTGACAGGGATGACCGCAAATTCATTCAAATGTTACTCAACAACCGTAGGATGACATCGAGTCACTTTCAAACACAGTGGCAAACTGAAGCCGGGCGGCGTGCACTGCAAGGACGGTTCGAAACACGCTTCTAAAGGTGCGGCCAAAGTCATGCAAAGCCAAACAAAAGCCCTTCATCAATGAGAAGCAAAGAAGAGCCAGGCTGAGGTTTGCAAAAAAGACCACAGGAATTGAACCATAGAGAACCGGAGTGAGATCATCTTCTCTAATGAGTTACATTTTAAGCTTCGGCCCACAGCTGGTCGTCTACAGTCAGATGGAGATGTGAAGAGGCCTACAAGCCACAGTGTCTCACAGCATTTGTGAAATGATGCTTCCTTCTGCTGTGACTCTGAGGATTGGTTTTCCCAACTGGGCAGTGTTCGATTACACACAGCCAGGTCAATCAAGATGGAGATGGACGACCGAGTAGATATGAAATTGTTTTCTTTCACTTTAATCAAGATCTGCCAACACTGTTTTTTTTATGTATTGTCATTTTCTTTAAATCAATGATCTAAATAACAATTTGAATTTGGGACAAATGTTATTAGTTTATAGAAAAAAGCAAAACTGTTATACACACCTGTAAGATTAGTAAAATCTGAAAAACTGATCGTTTCCCATTGGTCTGTTATTTTTGACCACAAGCAATCTGGAAATACCAGTCAGCCTACACCGCGTATCTTTTGACTGTGGAAGGAAACTGGAGAAAGCCATCCAAGCAAAAGGGGAGGAACATGATGCAAACTCCATGCACATAGACCGGAGGTGATATTCGAACTCTAAGCCCTGAAGGCGACAAGCCAACAGTGCTAACCACTCAGCCATCACGCCACGCAATATAATATCATAACATTCCCTCATCAAACCTAAGAACATAAATTAAGGATGGTTAGCATAATTTTTACTCAATTAAGTGATATAAGTGTGAGGTGTCTGCCTGTTGATTTATAACAGGATTGGTATTGTGCTGTATTCCTCAGTTTGGCCATGCTTTTCACATCCTATTCTCGGGAAATGTTGTGTAGCATTGGTTCAAACTAATTAAATGAAAAGTAATTAGTAAAAATACTGAGGCCTTTTGGTTTCCACGAGTAGTGCAGCAGGTGGTGGTGATCCCCATGGAACAGAGTTGCTTTGCAACCTTTTTGTGAGGGTTCTCTTGCAGACGTCTATACGTAGTAGAGATTTGTTGGTTGAGTAAAGTAAAAAAAAAAATTAAAAAAAAGTTGCTGATGGTTATCCTAATAGAGAGGACTCAAGAAAGCAATGCGGATCCATGTACAAGAGGTTTAATTACAACAGTGTTCACAATCCAAATATCACTAGCAGTTTGGGATCGTGTGCATTATAAGTTTCGTGGTACATAGTCATAGTCAGTGATCAACCCAGAACAAGGGGATATCCAAGATGAGGGGGAGAAAACAAAAAATCAGGCGGCAAAACACTGTCTCAAGAACTTACTAAGTAAGAAACAAATGGCAAGAATTTGCAGTTAGTGTAAAGTTAAAAAAAGAAAAATTTTTAATATAATTTGCACACTTCCTGGACATTTCGATTTATTTTAATTTAAATTCATCTTTATATTTTTTTCTCATTGCATAGATAAGTTTTTTTTCCTTATATTTCTTATATATTTTTTGAAATATTTTTTATATTTTGTTCTATTTATTTATTGTTAACTGTTTTTACATTTTTAAGGTCACGGGTGGTCATTTAAGCATTTCACTGCATATCGTACTGTGTATATGACAAATAAAATTTTTATTTCAATTTAATATAGTGTAAGCAGGAAATAAATATGACCAGCTAGAAAGTGTTTACAATTCAGGAGAGGATTCCCTCTGGCGGCACGGTGGAGAAATGTCCATAGCAGATCACTATTAGTTAACCGTTTACTAACCCCAATGGTCCGCTGTGAAAAATTGAAAAGCTGTAAGTCTGAATGCTACACTTATCAGGGTTAGTGATATAATTTGATTGCGTTTAGTTGCATAATTTTGATCCATGCTATTCCTCTTTTTTTCCCCCCCTAGGTGCTTGAGAAATACCCAAACACACCGATGAGTCACAAAGAGATCCTGCAGGTGATTCAGCGAGAACGACTCAAGGAGATCAGGTGAAGTGATCATCTTCCAGTCTCGTATTAGATTTAATCCATTTGTAGCATTTGTAGGTCAGATAGATTCAATGCACACACACACACACACATACACACACACATACACGCGCACACACTTCTAATTAAGACATTTCTTTTTTTGTTGCAATGATCCATTTCTCTTCCAGAAGGTAAGATTATATGAGAGTTTACCCCCCCCCCTTTTTCCCCTCACACTAACCTTCATATAGCAGGCGTTTGCATGCTATTAACATTCCCAAATTGACACAGCATGCAAAGTAAAAAAAAACCCCACTAAAGGCAGTTTCACTGGCTGTAGCTCTCACAGTAGTGCTTTGATATGACAGCGACTACAGTCAGAGTCACGATTATTTTGCTCTTGTGTTGTTACGCTTGTTGGTTATTTCTCTCCTGTCCTTCAATCCCAGCCTGCACTGCTCAGCCTTGAGCTTTTGTGCAAAGACTTCTCGGCAAATCAGTATGATTTGAAGAGAACATTATAACCGTCATAGTTTACAGTTTATATTACAGTACAAAAGTCATAATTAAAAAATCATTAATTATCTCTTAATAATCAAATCTATAATAGACTAGCGGAACTTAAGAAAGTTTTTATTATGTACCTTTATGTGCTTATAATAATTATTTTTTTTACATTAAGTTAAACATGTTTAAGAAAACAACCGTACTGTTGTACAGTAAGTAAATTATTATTTGCATGTTAGTGCTTTCTTTTTTGTTGCTGTTTGTGTGTGCTTATTAAACCGAAGCTGTAATCTGTACATTCTAATGCAATATGCTTGTAAAAAAATTTCTGTAGTACACTGTGTTACACTGTCTGACATGCTATCTTTTTGTGTGCAGTGGGACTTCCCCTCTTGCCTGCCTCAACGCCATGCTCCACACAAACTCCCGGGGTGAGGAGGGGATTTTCTACAAAGTCCCTGGTCGTATGGGAGTCTATACACTGAAGGTAACCGTGCATAAAAAGGAAACCAAACCCTAAGGGCAGTTTTAAGAAGAAAATGTAACATCCTTCACTATAACAAGCGATCCAAACAGGAAGATGTGTTGCAACATAACGCTCTTAACCAGATCTTTCATAACCACTGGTGCAATGTTCATCTCTTGTTGTACGTGTGATTGAGCCATCACACCACCCCATCAGTTAGCTAGTGACAAAGCATGACTCAGATTGAAAACACAGCCATTGTTGTCTTGATTGTCTTCGCTCTGGATGATCATCAGTAATGAGTATTTATGCATAATATACTGTGAATAATCTAAAGAGAAGCACAATGACTCATCAGTGCAAACTAGATTCTGACATCTATGCATTCTGTATGCCCGTTCACGTTGTTCGAGCAGAAAGACATTGCGAGTGTGGTGAAGGAGCTATCAGAGGAGGCTTCTGAAGACAGCAGTGATAACTTATCCGACACGCGGAACGCAGAAAACAACACCAGTGGCAGCAGCAAAGAGGGCAGTAGAGGAAGGTGGAAGAGAAGAGGTACATCATTGTATTATCTTACTTATCATTCCTCATTATCGTGTTTGCAGTCACAATCAGCAATTCAAGACAAGTTAGTGCAAATGCATGGTTATGTTGATCTGGCAGAAGAACTGGGCTAATCCAACACCAAGGACAATATACTGCTCTTAATTCTAGAGACGATTCTATACGAGCTAGAGAAGCTTAAAACAAACATCCAACTGTTAACCAAATAATCTTAAATCAGTTAAAATTAAAACCCACTTAATATTTAATTGCATATCTCTTTCTTGAAGTAACTGCATCAAACTGTTGATACACTGACATTACCAAACTGTTGCGTTCTTCTTTTTGTTGTTTGTTTTGGGGTGTGTTTTCTCCCTTCAGTCTCTTCAGTTTGGTCAAATGACCTGACCAGTCTAAATCCTTTTACAATCATCCCCTGATGAAGTCTGTTGTTCTGTTGAAAGTGTGTTTTGAGTCATTGTTTTGCTGCATGATGAAGTTCCTCCCAATTCGATTAGATGCCCTTTTTTTTTCTTCTAAATTGCCGATTTCGCAGCTATCAACATGAGTTACATCATCAATAAAGATTAATGTGGCGTTTCCAGAAGCAGCCATGACACGTCCTCCACTGTTCTGGATTAATAAGCTTATAAATTTTGTATTGTGAGCCAATTCTTTTTTTTTTTTTTTCTCTCCAATTCTTTCCCCACATTCTAAATAGTTGAGTTTTCTTTTCCAAGTGCTTGTGCAGTGGATCTGATCGATTTCCATCTTTTATCAGCTTTAAAATGGCTTGCATTTCTCCCACGGAAAGCTCCTTAGTCTTCATGTTGGTTTAACCTTTTTTAAAACAACAAATGCAGTCTTCTCAGATGAAACCAAGGGCTCAAGCAAAGAGATGACTTTCAGAGGAATCTAGCAGGACAAATGTTCCAGTATTTTACATAAGTTGAAACATAGGATATGGGAAGTTTAAAGCATTAAAATATAAAGATCAAGAAATAGAAACTGAATTTTTCTTCTATTGTCTCATCTTTAGATTTGTTAAGTTAAACCTTTATTTGTCACATATACATTACAGCACAGCGAAATGCTCTTTGCATATCCCAGCAAGTATTGGTCTTGCTGTTCCAGTACTTTCTTTTGATTTTGTGGAGCTGCTTTGAGACAATTGTTAAAAGCGATATATCTAAATTGAATTGAATCGAATCATCTTTCAGGGTACAAGGAAGATTAGGTACATGTGTCATTCTTTTTTTTTGTCCTGGCTTTCTTCAAACAAAATATTTGAAGAATATCACCACAACACCTAAATTAACACACTGTTCTTTTCTTATAAAAAGAAAACAAAAAGAAAAAAAAAACTGCTATGTCTTGTTTTGTTTTACTTCCCCACAGGGTTTCTAGACTAATATATTCTTATGAGCGTCTTTTAAAGGCCATGATTATATATGTTTATGTAAATGAAATGCAGTGCAACTGGTATTTTTTTACTCGCTTCTGTTGCAAAGTCAGCATTTCATTTTAAAAAATGTAACCCCCTGCTGATTGATTTCCACCGAAATAATTAAAGTGTAAATGCAATGCTTTCGCAGTACCATCTGTGTTGTATTGTGTTATTTTCTGTCTCGTACTGAATCTTCTACATAATTACAGTGTGTTGAGATCTCACATGATTCTGGTTCTGATGCAGTTAACCGAAGACTCTTTGCATTATGATGAGTTTGACATTACAAATGTCAATTGGACAAAATTGACCTTTAGACAAAGTATGCCTTGCAGTATAAAACAACATTTATGATTATGTTAGTAACTCACTCAAACTGCTTGATCTTTAATGAGTTATGATTAGTATTTTGCAGGTTATAGTATATGTCAGAGCTTTTTACACAGAGTTTTTTTTCCTGTATGTTCCCATTAGTCACATAGATCAACTCAGCTTTTAAACAGGAAATGTTTTTTTTTCTGCAAAAAAGAGACCACTTCCTCATCTTCATATACTTCAGAAGCATAGAGTTATTGAGCTAACGGAGCTTTAAGCTTGGAATATCCTGTAAACATTAATAAATACTACTGAACAATGCATCATATGAAAGTTGGAGACAACTGCACAAAATATAGTAAGTGGAATATCTTTGTGTGCGCTTTTAAGCATATATTTGGAAACTTTTGATAATGCAAGTGCTGCCCTAAAGAACAGGAAATAATATGAACAGAAACATAGCAATCGTGTTTTTCAGACTGTTCTTTTTAACGTTTTATTTCTTTTCCCCCCTAAATTCTCTTAATATTGCCCTTTAGTTTTCTTATGTTGTATTTTTGTAATGTCTTGCTTTATGGTATCATTGCATAAAAAGAGTAGAATAAATGGATAATGTTCAAGTAGTTGTACGAGTTTCATTTAAAAAAAATAAAGTACTTAATGCTTCTTAATCAGCATTTTATTTTCTGGCTCTTTTTCAAAACTGAGGCAGATGTTTAGATGAATTGTGCAATAGCTTTTTTTCCACAGATGGGTGCAAAACACCGATAAGAGCACAATGCACATTTTGAAGAATTGAAATTACAGCTCAGCACTTTTACAAGATAATAATCTGTTACAAATTGGGTATTGTACATTTGGGTGGAAGTGACCTTAATTAACTGAGAAAGAGAGAGCGAGAGAATAAGAGTGGGTATGTTTGTATGTACGCCTGCCGACTTGCAAAAGTTGAAACCAGTATGCTTGTTCTTTCTTAGGGCCAGCAAATCTGCAGTCACAGCCATCTTCACCACAGTCTCGCTGCTCTTCTCCTTCAGTCTCCAGCAGCAAGCTCATTTCTTCATCCCAGAAACACAGCAAAAAAGCACTTAAACAGGTGCATATGACACAACTCATTTAGTCTTTCTGTACACAGATTGTTATTGTTACTTGTGAATGTAGTGTGTTGTATTAGCATACTATACAGGCAAATACATTTAAGAATTAAGTTCATTAAACAAATGTAAATACAAGTTTGATGATGTAACATAAGCGATTTAAGAATGTAATGTAATTTTATAACTTCAGTCACTGGAAGATGCATATCTAGCTAACAACGTTGCATTTGCAGGCTCTGAAACAGCAGCAGCAGAGGAATCAGCGTCGTCAATGTGGGATCCCCACAGCATCCAGCCCACGACTTCTACTTAAAACTGTTAAAACTATGGCTGATTCAGCATCCTCCAAGACTGGTATGCTTTCTACTTCATTGTACTTTTCTCAGGAAATAGAGTCAGCTTTACATTTGTGAAAATATTTTTTTTTATCATAATCATATTCATCATTAATTAATTTATTGGCAAATATAATACTAATATATTTTAGACTTTTCAGCATTACTGAATTAATAATCAAAGTGAGAGGGTGTATATTTTTTGACCATGTTTTGATTTTTGAAAACCGAACATAAATTAATCTTTGTGCCACAATTTTTCCTTCTATTAAACATGTATGTGTTGTAAAATCACCATTAATAGTTTTCTTCACCAGACAAATACCAATAAAAAAAATCACTAAAAGTCTAATACTACTACTACTATGAAATTCATGTTCATGATGAGTGTATGTAAACCTCTGACCTCAACTGTATATTTTTAGATAGGATTAGATTAGATTCAACTTTATTTTCCTTGTGTAAAGGACATGTACAAAGCCAATGTAACTAACCAATGAATAAGAGTGTAGAGTTAAGGTCATAGGGGTCATTAAATACAGAGGTATGAATGTATTACAATATATACAGGAGTTGCAGTAGGCAACAAAAACTGTACATACTGTATGTAATCTGGATATAAATCTGAATGAATTTAACAATAGTGCAGAGACAATCCTGAGTTACGGGTAGTGCAATTATGCATAGTGGATGAGCAGTATAATATACTGTAAGTACAACTAAAAGTAAAAATCAATGCTTCTTCCTGTTGTAGGCTGGGACCTAAAACAGTCAGAGCGTTGCCCTGCCAGTCCACAGAACTCCACCTCTAGCTCCTCTTCCTCTGTCAAAGCAGAAACGTGCCACAACGCCAGTTCCCGGAAGATTTCTCAGCGTTCCAGTCGGCTCAATGCCCGTAAATGTTTATTTGTTTAAAAAAAAAGTTTTTTTTTTGTCCATATAATTTTTGCTAACAACTAAATGGATATTTCTCACCTTTCTTAGGCCAGTTAAGACGAACCAAGTGTGAGATTGACGTGGAGACGCCTGATTCCATCCTGGTCAACACTAATCTACGGGCCTTAATTAACAAACACACATTTTCCATGTTGCCCCCAGATTGTCAGCAGAAACTCCTGAAGCTGTTGCCAGAGATTGACCAGCAGGTATGTGAATATGATAATAATAATTGTACAATTTCTCTTGTGGAAATAACCAATGTTAAATGGTCAGTAAATTACAATTATTTGAAATAACAGATTAGTGTCATCCTGTATTCTAGTCATGCATGGATGGACTCCTGAGGGTAACTAGTTCTGCTTTGAACAATGAGTTTTTCACATCCGCGGCACAATCCTGGAAGGAGAGGTTAGCCGAAGGTATGTTACTTTCCTCGTGCTGATACCTTACAAAGACCTTTGGTAAAATATGACCACAATACAATGTATAGTGAAATCTGTTTCGTGGTAATTCCTGCAGGTGAGTTCACCCCAGAGTTAAGACTAAGGATGCGGCAAGAGATTGAGAAAGAGAAGAAAATGGAGCACTGGAAAGAGCACTTCTTTGAAAATTTCTATGGCGAGCAGTAAGTATGTCTGTTGTACCAAATGTATATTTATTTAACCGGATCAGAGGTCATGTTGGACTAAAATAAGTGTAACATTTATATCAAGCCCATATTTATTCCAGATCCGGATTAAGCCTTGAGGAATCCAGAGAGCTGACAAAGACTGAAAGCACTTCTACGCCAGCTAAAGACTCACCCCGGCCTGGAAAAACAGAGTCTAGCACAGAGGCACAGAAGCCAAACCACACTGTTGAGATCACCCACAAGGAGCTGAGATCCAGGGAGGTGAAAACATTAGTGTCCATAAGTCATCCAGAACCAGAGTCCTTCCATGCTGAACCTATCAGTGAAAGTCATTCAGCTTCCGATGAGGTGTCTTCAAATGCAAAGACTGCCTCTTTGACACAAGAGGAATCCACACCTACGGTAAAGAAATTGGTGGAACCGTTAACATCGAGGGTGGAAGAAAATGTACAAGAGAGCAAGACTAATAGCCCAACATCTGCTCAAGAACCTAGCTCTAAAGAAAATGATACCATAGAGAGTGAGTCTGTTAAGGTTGAGGGGGTTGTGTCACAAGCGTCTGAAGTTACCTCTGAGTCATTAAAGCGGAAACTCTCCAGTGGACAAGAAGTAGCAGAAAAGAAACCTCGCGTGGCAGAGGGGTCACCCCCACCCCCAACAGAAGGCTCAACCTCACTGCCAACACAAGAGTCACCTCCAGCCACAACTTCAGTACCTGCACAACAGAGAGTGCCACCTCTTAAAGTAGGCTTTACTTTTACTTCTTATTCACATTTCTGTTTTATTGCCTTTGATTTTTTTTCAGCTGCTGAAGCTGTTTCTAAATATTTCTAGATTCCTGTGTCACGAATCCTGTCAGCCCCTGGAGCTTCAGGCCAAGTTTCTCCAAGGACTCCTCATCCTTTGACACCACCAAGTATCCGGCCAGGATGCACCGGTGCACGCACTTTAGCTGACATCAAAGCTAAAGCCAAACTAGCTCGGGAACAGCGTGCTGCAGCGGCTGCAGCAGCAGGTGCAACACGTAGAGGATCTACTTCAGGACCTAGCTCCACACCTTCCCCAGTGCAGTCATTACCAGAAGAGTTTTCACCAGCAAGCACTAGAAGCCAATCTGTATCTCCAGTAAAGATTAGCTCAGTGTCTCCTGCTCTTGAGAGCACAGGAGTTCTCTCACAAACCTCTCCTTCCTCAGGTGCAACTGTGCTAATGGACCATAGTTTTGTTCAAAGCTCTAGCACAAATCGATTTTTTCCTAAAGAAGACAGGTCCTTTTTGGGTGCCCAAATGACTCAGCATGCATCAAATCCTCATTTAAAGGACAATTGTGTTCATTTCTCTGTTGGTGGATTGCAAATATCACCTACAAATATTCTGTCGTATGGCCAGAAAGCACAAGAGGCACCCTTGCCAGGGACTGCAGCGATCAAATCCAGCTCCTCGATTCCTGCCAATAATCCACTGGTCGTTCAGCTCCTTCAAGGTAAAGAAATTCCCTTGGAGAAGATTCTTCCAAAAGCACATGCCAAGATAAATGTGCAGCCTGCGACTGCTGTAGCACAAGATAAAGGGAACCTGACCGGTAAGACATCAGAGACAGGGAAGGAGAAACCTGTAAATACAGATGACATTAGCAGATCTAGACTGCCCCATTACTCAGGCAGACCTGGGACCAGTGTGGACAAGCTGGACAAAAACACCCAGGAGCGGATTCTCCATGTTTTAAGGAACAGAAGTCAGCAGAGCCAAATCTCTCAGCCATCCCAGTTTGAGCCCTGTCTACTCGGCTATCCAGAAAGTTCTAACGACCAGCCAAGGTTCCAACTAGGTTTCATTGGACGAAAAAGGGTGTCCAAACCTGCCATGACCGGGCACTATCTCCTAAATATCTCCACATATGGGAGAGGGTCTGAGAGCAGCAAACGTCCTCATCTGGCCAATGTAAAGAGAGAAAAGGTGGAAGGAGAACAGAAAGGCGGAGCAGACCCTAAAGAAGGCCGTCATGCTTCTTTAAAAGGACATTCGAAACCTCCTGGTATTAAAGTTGAACAGCAAGGATTTCGCATCACAAAACCAGATGATGCACCAGGATACCAGCACTGTCCTCAAGTAAAGCTAGAATCCCAGTCACCGAGTTGTTTGTCTAGTAAAGAAGCTGGCACTTCTACAAGAACCAAAGAAATCTCTCCAAGGTTACACCTCGACACCAGTAAACAGGGTATCTCAGGGCCACGTCTTTCGAGTGACTGTAAGCCACAAATAACTTCCTTCCAGTCACAGAGGTCACAGGATGGACAAGAAACAATGACGGGTACTTTCTATGGTGGCACTATCAGCATGTCCATGCCTCACTCAATAAATCATAGCATCACTGACTCTGGGGCATCTCCTACAGTTACATGCAGTAATGAGAACACCAGCGAGGGGATGATGTCATTTTCCGTAACTGTCACTGCCATACCTGCGGGTCACCTTCTCGATCAGGGTAAAGGTGAGACCTCGCCCGAGCAGTCTTTCATAGAAGCTTCTGGAATGGAGGACGTCCAGTCAAAATGCTACTGTCGGCTAAAGGCCATGATCATGTGCAAGGGATGTGGCGCTTTCTGTCATGATGACTGCATTGGACCCTCCAAACTGTGTGTTTCCTGCTTGGTGGTACGATAATGGTGAGGAGGACCAAAAGTGCTCTTAAAGGTCGACTCTAGAGTAAGTGCGAAGCTGTTCAAGCAAATGGTGAACTTCTCACCGTGGCAGTATGTCCATAGAAGTTTGGCTTTTATGCTGTTGATCTCTGGCAATCCAGACAATTTGTATGTACGTGTACATAATGTGTGCAATGTAAAGTAAAAACTTCCTCTCGGTTTATTTACTGAAAACTGAGCACCTTGTTCTAGATGCAAAACTTCTCGAATTGTGGCAATATATAAATAGTGGTCATGTTTTTTTTTTTTAAATACTGTATGTATATATATATATATATATATATATATATATATATATACACACATACATATACAGTATAGTATACTACTATTTTTGTAAATCTGACTATCATGACCATCCCTTTCTTTTTCTTCCTATTAAATCAATTACTTCAGTTATATTTTTAATACTGTGCAGTTGGATCACTAACAATAATATGTACTTTATTCAGCAAAGCAATTTTTGTTGAATAGTTTAAGCCTTAGTAACTTAAGCAAAAGATCCAGACAGCTAAAATACCAATTATATATTGAGAATTACTGTGAAAATTACAAAAAAAATTAATGACTTGCCTTATGTCTAGGCTAGAAGTGGTACCCTTATATATGAGTAGCATCAATGGTAAATATAAGCATGAAGTTATTTATGGAGCAGAAGGGACTAAATACCACAGGCTAGCACTAATCTTCAATCACTTTTTTTATGGAATATCATGGAATATAAGGACTGGATTATTTTGGTAACTGAAAGTGGCAATAATTTGTACATTTGTTATATTTATTAAAATAATAATGAAAATCATCTAAATTTGAGAGAGAATCAAAATCCCTTATATCTAGCTTATTTTTAGGGTTGCACTTTTGTATAAAAACTAAAATGGTAACTTGAATGGACTACTCGCTGTGTAGTATGTTGTGAGTAAGTCGATTAATATGGGAGCTAAAGCACTTCTCAATGAAATAATCTAATGTTCCCTCTCAGGAGCAAACCCAGGTCTTTGTCATGTCATGTTGTTCACTAGTGAGGAGTCTGAACTGATAACGAGGTTCTAAGACTGTAGATATTCTTTAAAAGGAAATCAGTTTTTTTGTTTGTTTTTTAAACATAATGTTGATTAATATAATCCAATGTGCATAAGAAATTGTTTTATTCATGTACATATATGCTTTTCTGAGATTTCATTCTCACTACTGTGGCATATGGAGCCCCTAAAGGGAAATGAAAGAAAAAGAAATACATAGAAGAAAACAAATTGTGCTTAAAAATGTATAAGGGAAAAAAAGCTAATTGTTCAGAGATTGCAAATGGCATATGGCATATGGCAGGTCCTTTAAACAGCACTTACAAACATGATTTACGCCCTGCCTTCATTCATTCTTCATTCATAATAGACGAGACCGGCAGGATTTCGTAACCTCTCACAAGCAGTTTTGCAATTGCTCTTTGTTTATTATTTAAATAAATCAGCATTATTATCTATAAAAACACATAATTATGCATAAATTTGACACTCAGATTTAATCATTAACAAATATTGTGCCAAATTGGGTTAAAAACCCAATTTGATGATTTATGACCTGGCTCTGTAGGTTTCTAACCAATCACTGGCTTGAAGAACTTGATCTTGATTATCATAATGCAGAAGGCGGGATTTCTTAATTTTACACAGAGGCTTGCTAATGGCCCCATCACACTTCAACTGAGACCATGAAGTTCCCACAACATCCCAAAAATATTTAAGCACAACAGATACAGGGCAAAAATGTAAAATATACATTTATGAAGTTCATACTAGTTCCTAGCCAAGTTCCTGTCAGGTTCTCAATACGTCTCTCATGTTGTCACTAATTTCCTATCACGCCCGTGATTGTACACTTACCAGCCTCAATGAAATTGCAGTACTGATTTCTCTGAACGTGACATAGAGGCACTGATAACCTGCTGCATGTGTGCTATAAACGTGGTAAGCACCAAGGAGAACTTAATATGGACTTAATGCAGTTTTCCACAGCATAGCATGGGCCTACCATGGTCATAGCACAAGCCTGAAGAGGTCGTTGTGAGAACTCTGTTGACGTAGCAGAACTCCCTAAGAGGTGTTCGTCATGCCTTTTGCAATTCAGTGCCATCATTATTACGTCCTTATTGAGTTCTTCCAGCATCTTACTTGGACTATGTCCTCAACAGGCTTTTTTGAACATATCCAAAAAATGCACACGGCAGCTCCACAATCTTCAATGCATTTAATGGAGACAACACTACATCCTTACCGTTTTCTACTGCATTCCTGCCAAGTTCTTACTGCATTCTCTCAATTTTTTTTATGGATGTAGAGAGAGCATGATTCATGGTGTGTTGGTTGGGGTGGGGGTCACGGTTTTGCAGTCTTTTTTTGTTTCAATTATTTTGTACTTGTCTAGCAATGACTCTTTTCACATTGACCTGAATATACTCTTACTATTTTGCCAAAAACTTAATTAATTGTTTTTTTTCTTCTATGTATTTAATTTCAGCTGTTATGCCTCCTTTCATATTTTTTTCCTCCAATCTCCCTTAAGGAGCTCAGTACCAATACAACTCACACTCAAAAAATGACATCTTACCAAATGACAGTATCTTGAGTATAGTCTTTTAGTGTTAGTATTTCCTAATAGAACATCATGATGAAACAAGTATAAGATCATTATCCCTATTTCAAGCTTATTTTCACTACTTGCAATTTGACTCCTAGCTTTGATTTTATTATTTGGTTGCCAGAAAGTTTTGCTTCTTTCTAGAAATACATGTCCAAATCCATCTGCTAATAAAACAAAACTTTTTAAAGTTGCATTTCTTTTAATAATAACAATTAAATTTGACTATATTCAAAACACTATCACATGCAAACATGTCATTTTTTGCCGAGTATAATATGGACTGATCCTTATTTCCGACAAACAGGTACCTTCTGAAATGCTTGTAGTGTATAATAAACTGAACATGTACATAAAGTTGTGCATGTTACCCACCTTGTTATCAGTCACCTTTGTGAACCTTCTGCCTTGTACTTTAGACATATGGAAAAGATTTTGTTGGTAATATACCAAAGTCCATTTGTGGTGATAAGATAATCATATAATAAGCAAATTTTATTTGTAATGTCTGCGTAGTTTTGAAAAGTAATATATTTTAATTAATATATTTTAATATAAAAAAATGAAGATTTACAATCACTTTTAGATAACATTTAAATACACAGGGTATTTACAATGTATTCTTTATATTTGCTGTCCCATTTTGTAACTTTGACTCTATCCAGGGTGTACATAACAGTTTCTACACATTTTCTTTGTACCAGAATTCCCTTGAATCTATTTTATTTTGATTTGTCTTACCTGGAATGCATTTATGTATTTCCCTAAGTGAGTTTTTCTCTAGATGAAAATAACTTTGGATGGCATTAGCTGTCAACTTTTCACAATTTTTCTTAGAAGTCACAATCATAACTGAGGGATGTTGCCCTTTCTTATTCTTCTTATACTTGTGCATATGTGTGAGCTCCACTGTGTCGTGTTTGCTTGTGGTGAATGCCTATTACTAGTTGTATGGAGTGTCTTTGAGTGTGAAAGTGACTTTGATGGTGTGAGTTGGTAAATGTACATGATCTGGTTGTACTGATTTATGCAGCATGGAATACAATGTGTGTATTTACACACACACACACACACACACACACACACACACACACACACACACACACACACCCACACACACACCCACACACACACACACACACACACACACACACACACACACACACACACACACACACACACACACAC
>JAQQZT010000005.1:17768524-17782853 GCA_030068275.1 Clarias platycephalus
ATAAAGTGGTTACATAAATGAATGATTAAAAGAATTAATATTAATAAATGGATGGATGGATGGATGGATGGATGGATAAATAATAACAATGCATTAATTAGTTTCTTCAGTCTAGGGCTTTATATATCAATAAACAGATTAAATGCATCGAAATAAAATCTGAATTAAACTTTAATTAGATGCAGTGGGTTAGATGGGTCCCTAAAGTTTCAGCTTATTATTCAATGATGTAACACACATTATTGAGCAATTGTTTATTCAGTAACTACAGAGAAATAAAAAGGAAATGGGGGACAAAGAAGAGATCGTGGAAAAATTGTTTCAGCTACATATTGCGATTCTTTCATGTGGCAATTCATACATCATGACACTGACTCTAAAATCGATAATTTCATATGTTTGCATTTGAGGTGGTTAAATGGTGCTATTGCTGTATTTCCCTACAGGGGCGTGCTCTAAATTAATCCTGTTGTGCGGTAGGATTGGATTATTTGCCAAGTTTGTTTAGAATTGAAACAATTTGTGTATCTTGGGGCATACAGTATATAATCATGGAATTTACAGAATTGAAAATCAAATTAGCATCTATAGTAGATATCGTGATATGTTGTCGCATAATCCCTGGTTATTCCCATCCTGAGTAAAAAGAGTGATTAGTTTAAGTCTATAACTGCTAACTTTTCCCGTTTGAACAAATGTCTATTAAAGTTTTTTTTCTTTCTAAGAAATAATGAAGCTTGTGGATCTTTTTAATTCCAGAGGTTGGGGTCATAGCAACTAAAAGCAATTACAAACATGTCAAAAACTAAATCTCATCCAGACCAAACATGCTGAGAGGCTTCAAGAAAGCTTTTTTCCCTCAGAGCAATTCATAATTTCTGGCTTTTACACTGACTGAAGGATCCACACAATGTTTTCTGCCTGTCGTTAAAGAGTATCTTGGCAGCCTTTGTATAATTATACCAAAG
This sequence comes from Clarias platycephalus, assembly GCA_030068275.1. Classification (NCBI taxonomy): domain Eukaryota; kingdom Metazoa; phylum Chordata; class Actinopteri; order Siluriformes; family Clariidae; genus Clarias; species Clarias platycephalus. The sequence goes on from JAQQZT010000005.1 coordinate 17,769,493, forward strand.
GATGCTGCCTTTACAGATAACAGCTTGTACACTGGATCATTATTCGAACATTATTATGAAAGTGCTAAAAGAAAGTATAATTGACAAAGGCTTTACTATCATTGCATATTGAGATGAGACAAACATACCTTATGTATAAACTCTTTTCAATTGAATTCTAATGTATATTTTTCCATTTTACAGGAACTTCCTAATTTTGCTTCCTTTTAGCTGAGAATCAGCCCCCCTAACAGGTGACGAGAGTATTATTTACTTTATGCATTATTTTATGCTTCATTATGATTATATTATGACTATAAGTTTAGTCTGCAATTAGTCTGTATTTAGAAACAGAACTATTTCACTACTGCAATAAAAGTTTATCAATCATTACAAAGAACTCTTTTACAGGAAATATGTATCTACATGAAAGCCACAAATTCTTTATACTCTGTAATGTCCGAGGAATTCAGCAAAATCTAGCATTTCTATACTTAAAAAAATAATAAAACGTAAGAATCACAACTTCACATTAGTATTTGCTTGTAGAACAAAAGTTGCTACGTAAGAAACATGGTGTTTTTGTGCTGTTTAGAATGATTGAGGAGGCCAGCAAGAGTGGCAAGGCCACAGTGGAGAAGAGGCAGCTCTTCATGGAAATGAGTAAGTTAACTGTCGTTATACAATCCTTTGCCACACGTTCACACACACATGCACACAAATACACACACATACTGTACATATACTGACGCAGGCTAAACAGGGCAATTCATTTTATACATCGTGTTCTTTAAAGAAAAAATAGGAATATCTCAAACATGAGCTCACTAGCTTATTTAGTTGGAATGCCCACACCAATTATTACACACTCATCCAGTCGGCCACAATGCAGGAAATAATGAAGATATAATGAGCTTCACATTATACTTAAAAGTAGGAAAAATACAACTGCAACTTTGGTCACATGGTTGTTGAGTCCAGACGAACTGGTTTCAGAAACTGTTTGATTGGTTAATTAGATTTTACCAACTAAAATTTGAGTTGATTAGATTTTACCTAGTTAACTTCCTAGCTTCCTAGTACTAAATGTTCCAAGTTAAATAGGAAAAACGTAGCGGCAGTTCTGCAGGCTGAAATGCCTTAATCATGACTTTGGATCATGGACAATCACACTGCTTTATATATATATTACCTCTCAGTTTACAATGACATTTTATACATTCTGTAAATCCTGTGTAATTGATATGTTTTCATATATTTCTATTTTATTCAATAGCTTTTGTAAATGTGTATTAATTTTTTAAAATTTAATTACATTTTTCTTTTATTCAGTCTCTAGTGCAACTTTTTTTTCATTATAGTTAAATCTTTATATTCTATTCTATCGTTCCATTTTAGGTCACAGACGGTTGTATATGTTGTATTTCACTTAGTATCATATTGTGTATAGTTGTGCACGAGGCTAGTAGAAATTTGTAGAGAATAGCTAGACCGGTTCGAGCGGACAGAAGGACCACAGAATCCATTTACAACTCTTTACGAGTGTTATGAGCAGAAATGTATCTCAGAATGATGTTAACTGAATACCCTAAATGTTTAAATGTGATTTTATGCATTGTGCTACTGCCATATTATTGACTGCCTGGAGAATTACATGTAAATGTGTGGGTATACAGGCGTTCCTATTAAACTGGCCACCAAGTGAATATGTCAGAAGTATATGCGATTAATCCAGATACAAATTAAAGGATATAAACCCACATAAAGGAGAAAAAGCCTACTTAAAGAACTAATGCATTATTAATCATATGATTTCCTGTGCTGTTACCAGGAGCCCAAAACTTTGATGTTATCCGTCTATCAACATATAGGACAGCATGCAAGCTACGATTTGTTCAGAAAAGATGCAATCGTAAGTTGTATTTTCATTATTCTTAGCCAGATATTAATATGTCTTGTTCGTTTTTCAAAAGCTGAAATGCTGATGTAATCATGTCCTGGCTATGTGCTTTAAAACAGAAGTCTTATCGTATTATCCACAATAAACTTTAATGGTCACTAATGCATCCATTTTCTCTTTGGGTTTTTCTCCATTGTTTCCCTTTTACAGTTCACCTGGTGGATGTGTGGAACATGATAGAGGCGTTTCGTGACAACGGGCTCAGTACTCTGGACCACAACGCCGAGATTAATGTGTCGCGGTTGGAGACCATCCTCTCGTCTATCTTCTACCAGCTGAACAAGCGCCTCCCTACGACACACCAGATTAACGTGGAGCAGTCCATTGGCCTGCTACTCAACTTCATGGTTGCCACCTACGACAGGTGCGAGATAGCATGTGGTAACTCGGCTAGACCATCAAATTGCACAATACAAATTAAGTAGGGGAGGCAATAGGATTTTATTTTTTTTATTTTATTCGATTATAATTTTTAATGGACATTTGAGCTTACTACACTGGTAAATTTCAGAATTTTAATTTTAAAAAATGTAAACTTAGTGATATGAAACAAACATGCAGGATGGTTTCTCACAATAAATTATTAAACACAGGCAACTGACACTGCAGTACAGTCTCTTGTCCCACAGCCCGCAATGTAGCACTGCTGATCAAGTCAAATTATAAGCCATCATATTAGTGCCTCTTTACTGAACATAAAAATTAGTTTTTTTTTGTATAAGCTCAAACCCTCTTGATCTTGTTCCACCAAGATCTCTTGCACAGCCTCCTGACAGTGCACTACAAAACCTGAAATCTTTTTTGCGCAAAAATAACAGACAAATCTAAGGCCATGCATGGCCGAGCATACACAGTATGATATTAAAACATTTAAAATATCCTACACTGAATCAAAATTTCTTTTTTGTGAACACCCCATTTTCTTATATCCATTACATCCAAACATCAGGAAAAATACTCCAACTTAATCTTCACAGCTCATAGTTGTGATATGAATTATTTATGTCGTCATTAGTTTCTTTTTTATTTCTATTTTATTTTAGATAAATTGTGTGCATTTTGTGGTGTAGTGGTTAGCACTGTGTCCCCGCACGTCAAGGGTTTAGGGTTCGATTCCTGCCTCGGGTCTGTGTGCATGGAGTTTGCATGTTCTCCCCATGTTTGGTGGGTTTCCTCCAGGTAGTCCAGTTTCCTCCCACATTACAAATTGCCTAGAGTGTTTGTGAGTGTGTGTGCTTGTGTCCCCTGTGATGGTCTGGCACCCTGGCCGTACCCTGCCCCATGACCTGAGTCCTTTAGGTTAAGCAGTGTACAGAATAAGTGAGTGTATTTATTTATTTATTTTATGCTACAAAGCATTAAGTTTGTTTATATATTTGTTTAGATATGATAATTAATAAAAATGTGTTAAATAAAATAAATGTTTTTTTACAGTCCATAGATGGGTAATGATTACATGGGGTAAGCCTGTTTGGCATGGAGCCTTGCCCCTGTAGGTCCCCCTAATGCTGACCGTGAGATTACGTAACAGTATTAAGACATTTTTATTCCAATAACAAAATAAGAATTTAATATATAATTTATTTTATATTAGTCCTTTTTACAATTTCCTATTAAAATATATCTGTAGCTATTAGTTGCCTAATGGCATTTAGTCACGCTGAAAAATAAAAAGTAACAAATTTTTCTTTTCCTTTTTGCTGGACTGGTTCCATTAAGGGACTCCTAGAAAAATGAATATAATATACCTTTAACATATTTATAACACATTTTACTCACATAATTGGACACGAGTGGTCATTAGTGTACCTTTAAAGCTTTAACACATTCCGAAAGAAAAAATAATGTACAGTTTGATACCTTTATTTTAGAATTCGTAGGCACAACTGTTGTTTTAAATTTTATAAACTTAACTATCATACATTATTACTAACTGTATAGTGCAAACTAATAACTAAAAAGAAAGGTTGTCCTTTTTGTTTCATTCAAAATCTACCATATTTTATATTAAAGCATGTTTCCCATTAAAGTCTTATGACCGTGAGTGCATAACTAAATAAGTAAATACAGTCTATATTACCCGTTCAGGTCTATTTACCCGTTCACGTCTTAAAGGGAGTTATTTCATGTTGCTCATGCCATGCTACAATGTCTGTGTTTTAAGGACACATGTTTGCTGGAGCACATTTAATGTCAGGGAATCACATTTAATGTATTTTTAACAGCTTTTACTCTTCATGTAGTGTACTATATATTATCTTCAAATAATCGATTATTTCAGTAATATTGTGAAAAATGTTGCATATTTTTATAAGACAAACTATCATAACTGATTAAATTCAAAACCTGGGATATATTGATTATGGTTCTCCATTATGGTGGCATAATGGTTAGTATTGTAGTCTTGGATCCCCAGGTGAGAGGGTTTTTTATTCCCGTCTTGGGTCCGTGTGTGTGGTTTCCTCCCATAGTTCAAAGACATACAGGCTCCCTGGCCTTTTCAAATATCCCATAGTGTGCGAGTGTGTGTGAGCTTGTGTGCCCTACAATGGAGTGGCACCCTGTTCTAGGTGTATCCTGCTTCATGCCCCGAGTCCATTAGGATAGGCTGCAGGCCTCCTGTCACCCTGTATAGGCTAAGCGGTATAGAGAATTATAGCGGTATAGAGAGAGAGTGGCTCTCCATTTCTAGTGATTGAAAGCTATGCATAACTGACCCCGAAGTGTGACACAGCTTTCTACACTATGTGTTTGTGTGTGCAGTGAAGGCCATGGAAAGCTCACAGTTTTTGCCATGAAGTCAATGCTGGCGACCATGTGTGGAGGGAAAATTGTCGATAAATTACGCTGTAAGTACTATTCTCTAACATTTTCTATTTGTAAAGTTACAGTGTCGTATAGAGTTAATATGTAATATGTCCACTTCTGTGTATTTATAAGAGTAATTCCATTTTTATTGTCCACATTCTGTCCAGCATTACTTTGTGGAACTGGAATTGTTTATTATTATGAAATTCACATCATCCTAATTTTCAGCACCCTGGTGAAAGTTTGCTGTCTTCTTGTGTATTTTTCTTTAAATACATTATTATTAGACATTTAAAATATACACTAACTCAGTAGTACGCTTTCACACTCTAATAATGACATTAAACACAAATCAGTCAAATTTAAGAGCATTTGTTCTTTTACTTTTTGTCCCTTCATCAGCATGCTATTTTGAATCATCTTCTAGGCAGTTACAGTAACTGTACACTATGTGGTGCTGTTTCCTTATGTTTGATCAAACTGTATTATATTTCATATAATACCCCGATGTGCTTTTAACGTGCCAGACTCATCTACTCGTATTCCTGTTATAAACAGTGGCAGATCCCTCGTCTCTCTCTTCTCAGATATTTTTTCTCAGATATCGGACTCCAGCGGGACGATGGTGTTTGCTAAGTTTGACCAATTTCTCCGCGAGGTCTTGAAGCTGCCTACGGCTGTGTTCGAGGGTCCTTCATTCGGTTACACGGAGCACTCAGTGAGAACATGTTTTCCTCAGCAGGTGAGAGCACATCACCTTACACGTTCCCTAGTGGATCAAGCTTCTATACTGGTGTTGCAGCTCGTAGGTTGTCTTTGAGTGTCTTACCTTTGTTTTGCCAGAAGAAGATATTGTTGAACACCTTCTTGGACATCATGATGGCCGATCCTCCCCCGCAGTGCCTCGTTTGGCTACCTCTCATGCATCGACTGGCCAATGTAGAGAATGGTAAACATGTGGTATTTCCACACACATAAACTAAACAACACAGTAAAACTCTGATCAGTGAGAAGATGTGAGTGGTAGAGCTCTAAGATCTGACTCAATAATGGATTTTCTTTCCTTTTATTCTGCCCTAGTCTTCCATCCGGTGGAATGCTCCTACTGCCGGAGCGAGAGCATGATGGGATTTCGCTACAGATGTCAGCAATGCCACGGCTACCAGCTTTGCCAGAACTGCTTCTGGCGCGGCCATGCCAACGGTCCCCATAGCAACCAGCACCAGATGAAGGAGCACTCCTCCTGGGTATGCAGAGCTCCCCAGGGCTGTCTATAACGCATTCACTTCTATAACACAAGCAGCTACTGTATAAACATCTCACTAGTAATAATATGAACTATAGTTGTGTGATAAGGCACAGAGTGATAAATGAATCCAAATTTAACGGCCACCACAATGATTGTGTTAATCCGGGGTCTTGCTGAATCAAAAAATACTTTTCATAAGAAGGACTTGCAAAACGTACACCTACAAGTAAAATTTATGTGACGTTAATTATTGTTTGGTTACGCTGACAAATCAGCCCTAGCCCTGGACTACAACAGATTGTCTATTGACAAGTAGATTGTATCTAAGACAAAAATCTTCCCTACGACACAAACGTCCCTACATTTTTTTTTTTACAGCAGGAACATTTCCTCTTCGCCCTGTAGCTGTTCATGTCTGGGGCAAGGAGTGTAATTTGTATTCAGACAGCATCAGTGTGTCTAGTTTTGTCTTTGTGTCTGTGCCTTTCACAGAAATCCCCAGCCAAGAAGCTGAGCCATGCCATCAGCAAGTCTCTGGGTTGTGTGCCAATAGGAGAACCCCCGCACCCAGTGTACCCCGAGGCATCCGAGAGACCACAGGACCTGGCACATCCGACGTAAGTACTAGAATGTTACGGCCTTTTTTTGCGGCTGCAATATACTGTACCCTGATGCCAAACCACAACACCCAGGATTCCATTTAATAGGGTTTCAAAATTACAGCTGAAAACCAAAAAGAAACAAGAAACAAGCTCAGTGCCAATGGTGCTATGATTTCCAAGGGCTTTGGTTGCTGTGTCAACTTTATACCACAAATGAATGTACAATGAATGTAAATGAATAGTAATAGCCCAGAACTGTAGGTGCAGTGTGAAGTTAATGAACAATATTTATCAGCCGTCAGATTCCTCGTGAATTGGCACCTAACAGCCGTGTTATAATGTGTAATGGTTCTTTTTGTTGTCAATATGTTGTTAATGTTATAGTATATGAGAAATTAGCTTCAGATGTTTCCTATGTGGAGTAGTACGTACATAGTGCTTATACAGGTATTATAAAGCTGTCCAGTACTTGATTTATACAGTATTTATATGCAAGTACTAAAAAGCAGTATTTTTTTTTGCAGCCCTGTTGCAACCCGCTGTTCTGCAGACCTTTATTTTACCAGATCCTGAATTGTAAATCTTTGCATTCTAATTCAAATACAGTATTCAGAAGACTACTAATGCATGCCTTTTACAAGGATGGTGACTGTTTTGTAGGTAGTTTGACACAATAGTCATGTTTGTCCACTAGAGGGCGTTTCAATTCATTTTTACCTGAAGAGCTGAAGCAAAGATGCAGGTCAGGTTTTTTTGCGGCACAGGTAAAAAAAAATTTCAAATGTCAACCTTTGGTCAAAAGACTGATAACTGTCCCCAGTATGTTCGAAAAGATGTATTTAGCATCGTTTATCATGGCTAAATGCTACACCGTTCATGGGTGCTTATGAAATGATACACTGTGCTGAACTTCATCTAGCGTCAAATCAAGTCAATGCTAGACAGACACAGAAATAACTACATATAAGTGTTGGATTTTGAATACAATGTTACATTTAGACTTTTTGTCACAAATAAAATAACTTTGCTCCAAAAAAAATTGAGTAAATTTGCTGCTCAATACTGTGCAAAAGTCTTGAGCCACCCTTTCTTCAGAATTTGCTTCAAAGAGCCTGACTTTTAGTCTTGAGGAATAGTTCTTCGAGCTTCCTGAAGAACTTTTTTGGCTCTCATTTTGGCAAGTTTTTGTCGTCGCTCAGTCAAGCATAAAAAACAGGTAACTTAAGAAACAGTTGATGACAGATGATCAGACTGATGATTAGTATACTGGTGATTCTGAATGCTGAACAGATGAGAGGGGAAATGAGGTTGCTGCTGAGGTTGTTACATAAACCATTTTTTTTTAAATTTGCTTTTTTTAGGCACTTTGCACCCTGTCGCAGTAAATCATTTGTTCCAACTTCTTTAATTTAATCTACATAATGTACAGTAAATTGATTTATTATGAAGAAATGAGGGGTCGCTCAAGACTTTTGTACAGTAGTTTAAAAAAATGTCCATCCTGTGTTGGCTTTTTCTAAAGCAAATCTCTTCTTTTCGAAAGGGACATATTTAATTATTAAGTTTAAACAGCACTATAACTTTTTCAATATTCATGATTTGTAAAATGTCCAAAAAAACAACAACAACTAAAATCTATAAAATAATAAATGTTTAACATGTAAACAGCAGACATTCTTTTATCTGATTTAAAAGTCAGTAAAAACACAGACCTGTTGAGAGCCGTCATTAAACCAAGGACAGATGTGTGACTATTTAAGAAACTGCACAGCAATTACAATCCATTTTTCCCAGGCTATATTAGTAAATGACCCTTATAAATATCCTTGTACTGCATAAGTATTAATATAAAATGATTTATGTGTGTATTTCAGTTTTTATAGCTTAAGCAGAGATAAAAAAAAAAAAAGACATTAAACAAGTATATATTATACCAGCTTAGTAATTCAATTTACTGAATGCATCCCAGAAAATCTAGATATGTGCTGTGACAGAACTTTTAGACTTGCAGAATAGGAAAGAAACACAATGCTCAATCAAATATTTATTGGCCTTTGTTTATACAGGGCTAGTTCTAGAAGCTTTCATTTTTGCTTCTTTTATTTTTTGAGTTATTTTCTCTCTTTTTTTTGTTTCTGGAACTGACCGCAACTGTTGATTAAATCCGTCATGGGGGAAGAAAGTCATTTCTGAAAAGACTGGGAGGGAAAAAATAGTGTATGCATAAAACAAATGGTGGCACAGTGGCTCAGTGGTCTTGTATCTTTATGTCCTGTGTTTGATTCCTGTTCATGAGTTTGCATGTTCTCCGCGCGCTTGGTGGGTTTCCTGCCACAGTCCAAAGACATGCTAATTGGTGTTCCCAAATTGCCTGTAGTGTGTTAATGTTGAGGTCCTACCACGGTCGTACAAGATGGGAATAAATACAGTGGTCACTATTGGCCTCCACAGTTGAACTACAGAGGTTCCTAGATGGATGGATAAAATAAATAAATACATTTTAATCTTACTGCTCAATAACTTACCAGAAAACAAATCATTAAGGAAACTGCTGCTTATTGATCTGGTTTTATTTACTGACACACAAACACCAATATTTGTCACAGTTTACCAGATATTACAGATGATTTGGTTTCGCGCCTCATTTTTTAAAATATCAGTTAATTAAAAGATTTTCTGTTGACCTTCGGGAATAGAGCATATTCAGTATGGTGTAAGAGACTATCTTTTTCCACCGCAGTTGACCTTTTGCATGTGACATCACACTCTATCCAGAAACAAACTATTGTATTGACAGGTAATTTGTCTGTGGTTTTTCTGAATGACACAGATAGCAGTTATTAAAATGTACAATGGCAGACAGTTGTTGTGCATGGGCATGCCACAACAGTAGACTGTCAGATTAATCAGATTTCTACTTCTTGTGGTTATGATCCACCCAGTGGTTTGTCCTTGTCAAAGATATGGACCTGTTGGTGGTCACAGGCACTTAGTGGGTTGTCATAATGTTTTCATTGGTGTTATTATGTGTCTCATTAAGCAAAGTACTCAGTTGGGATTTAATATATATTTCAAGTTAAAAACCACTCTTTCCTTAAAGGTAGAATACATAATCATCAGTTTTAGTAGACATGCTAAACAGCTAATCACACCGGTATAGCGGCACACGCAGTTACCCCATTCACTTGTCAATCAGACAGACAGCACAGATGGCAGACTGACAAATGGATTGCAAGGGCGGGTGAAAAATTGATCATAACCTGACACATTTAAATAACAGAAGGTAAATTGTGCTGTTTTTTTGTTTTACAAAATGATAGTTTACCATTAAATCCTACCTAATAAATGTAAATATAACCATATTGTAAATCTGCCAGTATACTGTCCTCGAAAGTGTTGTAAAGAGCAGCTAGAACCTGATAAAAATGAGTAATATCTCTCGTCATGTGTTCAGCAAAATCTGTGGGGGTAAATTTAGCGAGTGACAAAGCTAAATGGATGACAAAATGGCAGATTATATATATATATATATATATTTTTTTTTAAATATATATATATATATATATATATATACAGTAGCACTTATGATGTAAAATGTAGGGAGTAATACAATGTTTTAAATTTCTACTTTGTTATTAGCAGCCTGGTATCTCTCTTTGCTCCTGCGCATGAACTGGCCACTTTTTCCTCCACCTGCCTGAAAATGAAAAATGCATGCTTCCGAGACCTTTAGTCCTCATGCACGCTCACGACACGGTACTGCTGCTTTCAGCATCAAAATATTGCCAGGTGTGGCTTTTCTCCCTGACTTCATGTCATCATAGGGCATAACAAATACCCATATTATGTTTCTATATTGTTATACTGGATCCCTGTGAATCCCTGTGCATGCACATATTCTATACATGAAGAACACTTGATATTTAAGGGCATTGAATACTCCATCCACAATAGAAAATAATTACCTGTAATATTTCTATAGAAGTCCGACATGGTGCAGTGGACAGCATTCTCGCTGCTCCACAATGTGTACAGTTTGGAGTATGTTTATGATTGACTCCAGTCTATTATTTTGTACATTGAGAGCACTACCAAGCTTGTGTTATAAAATGTTTGAATCATATTCATTTGTTTTCTGGCTGTGCTGTGTAGTAATGTAAAGTGTGCACTGTAGTAGAAGACTAAACTGGAGTATATATTATGTGTATGCAGTTCTTTTGTCTAATTTCTGATTAAATTGTGGGATATTTCATGCCAGATTGGTGTATAAGGATATCCTGCTTTCTTTTGCTGCAGAGCTCCTCTTGTCAGTCAATGAACACCATGAATAATGATTAAACATCATTATTCTTTTGGATCAGATTTAAGTTGTGATGTCAGGCTTAGTGAAAGATAGGATGTGAGAAAATAAAAGACAGACTGTTGCAACCAGATCCTAGAAAGATTCATGAAAACGTGATCTTATCCCAAAATCTGTATCGTATTCATTACATCTTATAGTTTAAGATGGATTTGCTGTCTTTTTTTGGTGTCTTGTACAGTATCTTGATTTTTTATTTTTTTATTAAGCATCCGGTCTTGATTTTTATTCATTCAATCAATTCAATCCTGTTCTTAGAAATCCTGTTTTCTGTCCATTACTTTAATACAAATATCAGTGTCTGTAACCATGCACCCAAGGCAAAAACAAGTTGACTCGGTGAGATGATGTTCATTATGCCCTTGCACACCCACTCCATAATGACCATCTGCAGCTCCTCGGGGAACTCCTACGTCAGTGTAAACACGTCTCACTTCCTGTTGTGTCTTCACACAGTGTCATCATTGACCTCAGGACAACATGATCTTCATAATCGCACAGTCATGAGTGCCTTCTGAATCAGCCATCAGGCAGAATCCGGCCAGCAAATCTGATCCAAGAAAGGGTGTGGGCGAAGTGCATGTCTCAACTGATTAGTGTAGGTTCTTGTTATTTGGAGTGGCATAAGTGAATTATGCACGCCTGGTTTGTTTAGCTGTGTTTTGATGTTTGATTGTGTATCAAGACATCGATTTTTCTTTCAGATTTTCTCAAGACAGCCTTATTACATCTATTTGCAACTTGAAATGGAATATAAGTACTGTTTAATTTAATAGAACATACACAGATTTTTTTCAGTGATGTTACTACTGGACAAGTCAATGCATGTTAAATCTACGAGCATGTGGCATGGTGGCACAGTGGGTAACATTTTTAGGTTTAGATATGCAGTTTGAAAGTCCAGGTTGCTGTGTGTTAGTGTATATTCTGGGTTCTTAAGTACCTTGCACTTCCAATAGGTCAGATGGATACTTTACACAACCCAAAGGTATGAATTTGTGTACTCATGGTGCCCTTTCATGGATTTTCATCTCATCTCAGGTGTATTTCTGGCTTATGCTTGTTATTCTTGGGATAATAACCACAACCCTGTCCTGGACAAAGCACTTACTGAAGATAAATGCATGTGTATAAATAGCAACACGCTGTTTCTACTATATAAAGTAGATTGTTCCTGGTAAAGGCAGTACGATGGCTTAGTGGTTAGCACTGTTGGCTCGCACCTCCAGGGTCTGGGTTTGATTTCCGCCTTGGGTCTGTGTGCATGGAGTTAGCATGTTCTCCCCATGCTTGGTGGGTTTTCTCCAGGTACACCGGTTTTCTCCATTAGTCCAAAGACATGCTGATTACGCTAATTGGCGTTCCCAAGTTGCCCATAGTGTGACCCCACCTCTTGCCCTTCTGGGAGTCTTCTGGGAGAGGCTCTAGACCCCCCGCAACCCTGTATACAGGATAAGACACTATAGATAGCGAGTGCGTGAGTGTTCCTGGTAAAGAAATTACCCTTAAAATTCTTGTAATTTTATAGCATTTATGCGATTTATCTTGCCTAATTGCCTTGAAAATACTGTCACCTTTAAGCTAGTGCACCAAAATTTGTGTTGGGTAAACATCTGCATATTTTGTCAGATAATCTAGCTGAAGTGCAGTTATGACGACGCTGAGTTTGCTCAGAGGTGAAATGCTGAACACACTGCTTGCGTCAATCTTTATTTTTAATGAGGATGTTTCCACTTCATATTTCCCCAGTTCTATCAGGCAGCACTCACTTCAAGATAATTACCCATGAACGAAGAGAAACACCTTTTGATATTGTGCCTGTGACCTCATAAAAAAAAAAAAAAGAAGCTTAGAATCATTCTGGCTTGCCCTCTTCCAAGGGCAGACATCTTACAGTCTTGAAATCAAATACTATACATGTGAGTGACTCGGTTATATTTGACCAGCATAAGAAAATGTGGACCATTTAAAAATATGAATAGAACTAATCTGGCTTGTGCTGGCTTGATAGTTAATCGTCCATCCATGACAACAGATTGCAGCTGCATTGATTGTACACGGAGGATTTAGCCTTTTTGCTCCGTGGAGCAGTTTCATTGACCACATCACTCCAGCATATGGCCCTGTTGGACAGTAAAAACATTCACTTTAATGAAGCGCTCTGGGAGATTCTTCATTCAGCTTGGCTTCCCACTACACTTTGGGGAAAAGACTTTATATTGTAGACAGGATGCCTAGTTGAAGGTATGCAGTGGAAGAGTGTTCACTTCATCACCAGGCCGTGGTGAGATTGGATCCTTGTCCTCCGGAGCAGCAGGTCAGAAAGTTGCAGTGGCTGGCGTCATGCGTCTCGGAGAAACCAATGGGTTAGCGTTTACCACAAAATAGTGGAGAGTTGGAAGT
>JAQQZT010000005.1:17789350-17807703 GCA_030068275.1 Clarias platycephalus
CTCCATCATCTGCTCCTATCATACTATATGCCAAATGTTACAGCATGGACACACACACACACACACACACACACACATGCACTCATCACAATTGAAATGATGCAATACAATCCAACATGCCTTATTGAAATGATGCAATATGATCCGACATGATCTGCACAGAGGAAGACATATTATGAACAATATAAATATATAGAACATAGAATATAAAAATTTAGTAATGATAATACTGATCTAATTATTCCTAGAGATCTCGGGAATAATTCTGTAGTGAACGATGTGACTCGGGCTGTGGATCAGGTCCTATTTGGAAAAATCTCCCAGGCTTAATAGAGGAGTTTAGAGTAAAAGAAAGGACAAAAACGCACCTTGTTCCATATTCTGTGTGAGTTTATGAATTAGTAAGCCTACACAAGGGTTTCTCAAACATCCTTTGCATACAGTAGTTAAGGGCTCTAAGATGTTTTCCTAAAATGAGTCAGCTATGTGACTTGATTATAAGTGTTGTTATGTGTGTGATTGTCCATGCCGAGCGTTTATGTATGTGTGCTTTTTCTTTACTGTAATGTTGCTACACTCTTAAATAAAAGACATTAAGCTCTACCGTTCCTAGTTCTGGCGGTGGTATCCTCAAGTCTGCACCTTTTGGACCTTTATTATATATCTTATACCTAGAAATGTCCATTAAGTGCACCTTTAAAGTTAAATTAAAAGAGAAATATGGCCCAGTTACACACCTTAAATCTTTTTAAAGATGCAGTACTTGTGTCTATAAGTCTTGAGTCAACCCTCATTTCTTCATATTAAATTAAATGAAGTGATATAGATTAAATGTAAAAAAAAAATTAAAAAAAAAGCCTCAACCCCATTTCCCCTCTCGTCTGTTCCAACTACACAACATTCAGCATCACTGGTATACTAATCACCGACCTGATCATCTGTCATTATCTGTACCTGTTTCTCTCTGGTAAATGCCTTAATTTTTTTTTTTTTTGCTTTAATAATTTATACTGTAGGTTATTGTGTGGGTTAACAAGCAAAAACATTCCTCTGAAACTGGTCCGGTAAGGGAGCTGGACTGAAAATGCGAGCCAAAAACATGCCAAAAATAAGGCCTTCAAGGAAGTCTGGGGAACTATTTCTCAAGCCTACATTAAAACATGAAAAAGTCTATCTCATTGGTAGCGAAATATGAAGAAATGCGGGTTGCTCAAGACTTTTGCACAGTGCTGTAAAGTGTATTGATTTTTCTAGGTTAAAGATACATGTGAAAGGTACAATTGATAAAGGTACCTCCCTGATGCCAAGAACTGATACAGTTTAGTATCCTTCTTTCTGAGAGTCTGAAAAAAGCTGTAGTTCACTAAGTGCATATTTGGCATCTCCTTCTCTCTGGACAGCACCACTCTGGAGAGTCCCAGCAGGCTGGATGAGGAGCATCGTCTTATTGCTCGCTATGCTGCCCGTCTGGCAGCTGAAGCCAGCAATTCTACCGTGAGTATGCATTAATACACACACACATGCACACACACACACACACACACACACACACACACAGAACCCAGATGTAATATCTTTTCACCTCTGCAATATGTACCACCTGCAATAACGGGCCATTTCATCGCGCTCCCAACAGTGCTGAAATTGAGAATAAATAACACATTAGACACATTTATTCCACTGATGCTTGAACTCATGTGCCTGCTCTGCCATTTTTGCCCATATTATATTATTACCTCCCATACAGTGTGTTGATTTAATGGCCTGGTTTTATGTCTCCCAAGTTTTTACCCTTAATCATTGTTTCGTAGCAATGCCCTCCCAGCGACCTGAGCTTCAACTTCGATGCCAACAAGCAACAGAGGCAACTCATTGCTGAGCTAGAGAACAAAAATAGGTGACTTTCTGGTTATATTTGTTTGAAATTGTACCATCAATAAGCTTTACTTAATGCTAGTTATTTAACACATTATTTGATATGTCGTGGAGTTCCAGGAGAAAAAATGAATGCTGATGAAAGGATTATGTCTGAGTAAATCACAGTATATAGAATCATTAGACAGAGTACAGTGGAACCTCGGATTACTAGTAACGCGGTTTACGAGTGTTCCGCAAGACGAGCAAAGATTTTAAATAAATTTTGACTTGAAAAACGAGCATTGTCTTAGTTTACGAGCACCGAGTATCACGCATGCGCTTCTTGTTTTGATGCCGAGCTTCACGTCATCACAACTGAGCCAATGGTTTTTCTCTCTCTTGCGCTGCGGAATTGTAGATAATCGTCTCCCCTGCTGGGTGCACACACACACACACACACACACACACACACACACACATTAACGGAGTGACCGTTTTTAAAACCGTTTAAAAATTAGCAAGGAACATCGCTAGTCACACTCGTGTGAGCGCATACTAACGGAATCACTGCTGTAAAGTAAAACAACAACAACAACAACAACAAAAAACCGAATTATACTCGTAATCCGAGGTTCCTTCTATATAGTGTTTTTGACTCTATCGATTCCTAATTGTTTTGGACACCTTGTAGTTTGTTGGATTTGACTAGTCTGTGGTCTATATTATCGGTAATATGTTCTGTATTTGTGGTGTTGTGACTGGGAAATAGGGAGATCCTTCAGGAAATCCAGCGGCTGCGTCTGGAACATGAGCAAGCCTCTCAGCCCACACCAGAAAAAGCTCAACAGAACCCCACCCTCCTTGCAGAATTACGACTGCTCAGGTAAAAACACGGAGCATATCCCAGGAGACTTAGGGCACGAGGCGGGGTACACCCTGGATAGGGTGCCAATCCATCGCAGGGCACACACACATATACACACACTTCAGACAATTTGGGAATTAGCCTAATATTCAGGTTTTTTGCACTGTGGGAGGAAACAGGAGAACCCAGAGGAAACCCACCAAGCACATGGAGAACATGCAAACTCCTTGCACATAGAGGCGGAATCAAACCCAGACCTTGGACAGTGCTAACCACTACACCACCGTGCCACCGCCTGAGTATTAAAAAATAAAAAATCCAGATCTACTGGGATTTTCACACACAACCCTCTGTAGGGGTTACAGCGAATGGTATGAAAAAAAGAAAATATCCAGTAAGCAACGATTCTCTGGGTGAAAATATCTTGTTGATGCCAGAGGTCAAAGGAGAATCATAGACTGGTTTGAACTAATAAAAGGCAACATTAACTCAAATAACATCGTTACAGGACCGAGGTGTACCAAAGAGCATCTCTGAATGCACAACATGTCGAACCTACGTAGATGCAGATGGGCTACAGTAGCAGGAAACCGTACCGGGTGCCCCACCTGTCAGCAACGAAGAGGTAACTGAGGCTACAATTTACAAAATCCAGTAATAGAAAACTGAAAAAAATGTTGCCTGGTCTAATGAGTTTCAATCTCTGCTGCAACATGTTGGGGTGGTAGGGGCAGAATTTGTGGTAAACAGCATGAAACATGGATCCATCCTGCCTTGTACCCACTTGGTACGAATTGAGCATCGCCTAAATGCCAAATCCTACCTGAGTATTGTTGCTGACCATGCCCATGCCTTTATGACAACAGGATATCCACGTCACAAAGTTAAATCATATCAAACTGGTTGCATGAACATATCGATGAGTTCACTGGCCTCAAATGACTGCCACCGGATCTCAATCCGATAGAGCACCTTTGGGATGTGGTCCAACGGGAGATTTGCATCATGGCTATGCATGGACAAATCTGCAGATGATGCTTTCATATGGCCCAAATTCTCAAAGGAATGTTTCCAGCACCTTGTTGAATCTGTGGATTGAAGAATTAAAGCCGTTCTGAACGGAAAAAGGGGTCCAACCAAATCATAGCAAGGTGTACCTAATGTATTGGCCACTGGTTGAAAACAATCTAAATTTTAATGAGATAATTGGAAACTTTACAATTTGTGATGCATCCATATGCTCCAGAGGTTTGCTGAGACAGAATATGTTTTAAGACCTACTGCATGGTCACATTTCTGAACTAAAGTACCATGTTTGGACACCAGAGGGTGTCTAGGAGTTGAAAGCGTGGTTTACAGTCATGTTTCTGGTGTATACATTGTCTACAGACTTGATGTAATTCCTTTAGGAAATATTTGTTCTATTTGCTAATTTTGCATTATGTCCCAGTAAAAGGGGAAGAGATGAATCATATACTAAGAATAACAAATGTAGTATAGATAATATATATACTAAGAGTAATAAATTCAATCCATGTTGCACTAGTCGCGTATTTCTTCATGCATCATGCGTGTTTTTGATCAGGCACAGAAAAGATGAGCTGGAAAAGCGCATGTCTGCTCTACAGGAGAGTAGGCGAGAGTTGATGGTCCAGCTGGAAGGTCTCATGAGACTGCTGAAGGTAGAAATTGTTTTAGTGGTGCTGTTCTTTGATAGTGAACCTTCTGTAAATATGTTTTTAATACCTCATGGTCCACTGGCTGTTCTTTCATTCTCTCTCTCTCTCTCTCTCTCTCTTTCTCTCTCTCTCTACCCCATTCATGAATCGGTATTCCCTCACTGCCCCTTTTTTCTACTGGCTGACAGGATGAAGAACAGAAAGGCGTAAGTGTTCTTGACTTGGTTGTTATTATGATTATCAATTGAATTAAGCGTTTGTGGTCCTGCCACCGCATCGTACATAAAGAGCTAGCTTTTTAACATCAACATGTAGCGAAGAATAACCCAGGCATTGTAATCAAGCACATAAATCTGGCAACTCTTAATAATTAGTACAGTATGCAACAGTCCTGCATGTCCTAATCCTAGCAAGTTCATTTCACACAACTGAAGTCCCCTTATTAAAGTTGCACTGAATACCATCTAATGCTCAGGAATGCTTTTCGAGGCAGTCATAAATAAAACAGAGGATTTCTGCCGGTGAATTGTAGCTATTAGACAACGTGAAGCGCAATCTAGGTCTCGAAGGTTTATTTCCTTGCTTGGCAGAGGGCAGGCTGACCCATGCATATCCCTGCCAAATATCAGCGACGTGCTTGCCTTTCATGTGAGCTAACCACCTCGCTTCTAATGTGACTGCAGTCTGGCTGGCCATCTGCTGCCTGGCTGTGTGCCACGGCTCCTGGGCCCTGCACCAGTCCATGGGACACAGTGCCCCTTTTCTTCATCTACCTCTCCATTTGCCTGCTTTTCGAATGGCACACACATGGCTCTCTGTGAGTGTGAGGCCAAATAAGGTGTGCTGAGAACATATACCACCGCTTGAGGTTTAATGTATATCATATGTCCATAGGTGCGTTAGCACTGATAGTATCGTCGGTGTGCCGACTAGCTCTTTGAAAGGACTGGAGTGTGTCTGTGAGGAGTCAGATTGCTACTCATCCACAGTGAGATCTGCTTCCTGTTCCATTGCTGGCAGCTTAACCCAGTTTCTCTGCTATAGGCTCAAACAGGGGGCTCACCACACTCCTCACCCAGCCACAGTGCCAGCTGCACCATGCCCATGCCCATCCGCTCCACCTCCGCCGGCTCCACGCCTACTCACACACCACAGGACTGCCTGGCCGGTGTCAGTGACGATGTACTGGATGCCTTCTCTCAGGGTGAGACGATCTTGGTACAGTACATAAAACAGAGGTCAGTCGTTACTGCTATGAGTAAATGCTATCAGAACAGAATATTAAAACAAAAATGTCACCACTTGTGTGTTTCAGGTGTACCTAGAAATCTCCGTAATGATCTTTTGGTAGCTGCGGACTCAATCACGAATACCATGTCATCGTTGGTTAAAGAGCTCCACTCAGGTATTGCATTGTTATGTACAGTATGTTATAAACACCTTGGAAGAATTTTGGTCCAAGTCTAAATTGTAGTTCAGTGACTGGAATTCAGTTGATTGGAATGCATCTTAATATCACATATTAATCTGCTAGAGTATTGTGAATCATTATTGTGGTACTGTACTCACTGCCTTGCCAAAAAAAAAAAGATATCACATACAAATATATTGTTGGACCACCTTTATCTTTTATTATGGCATGCATTCACTTTGGTATTGTTTCAACAACTTACCCAATGATGGGGTTAATGTCAGGACACACAAACAGTTACATTTAGGCATTTGGCAGACACTCTTATCCAGAGCGACTTACATTTTTATCTCATTATACATTTAAGCAGTTGAGGGTCCAACAGGGACAACTTGGTGGCCGTGGGATTTGAACCCGGAACCTTCCGAGCCTTAGTCCTTCCTGTACCACTTCATGCTCATTCACACACTATGGGCAATTTGGAAACATTAGTTAGCCTGCTAATGTAATCTGCATGTCTTTGGACTGTGGGAGTGTAACGAAGGGGCGCTTATTTATGGCGCCACCAAGTATGTTGTTAAGTGGGGGAGCCTCAATGCAGGACTTAGAGAGGAGCGTTGTGACATGGAGTGTTTATTTTGGCCAAGGATGATTGGCTCGCGTGAGCACCATACAGCGCGAGGTAAGGGCGCTTATACCCCGCTCTTATTAACGCTCTTCTGTTCAGAAAGGAGTATGTGTTACATGAGGTGCCCTTATGTCTGCGCATGCCCCCTTACTTCTGATTGTTTTCCCGTCTTTTTAGATCTCTTGTTTTATTTTCACTTTTCTTTAAATTTTTACTTTTCTCTTTTCTCTATCTTTTCCCCTATACCAGAGCACCGCTCTAATACCTGGTGCTATCTAATATTCACACATAGTGTGCTGGTTTCTGAGGGGGTTTAAATAACCTGCCGGACAGGTGTAGCGCGTCTCCTCTGATTGGCAACATGGCAGGGTTGCCTAGCAACCATGGCCGTCCGCTGCTCTGCCTGTCTATAAATCTGCCTGGTTGTCTGCAGATTTGCCCTTTGCGTGTTACAGGGAGGAAACATGCGCACCTGAGGAATCTCACCATGCACACAGACCCAAGGCAAAGATCAAACCCATACCCTAGAGGTGTGAGGCCACAGTGCTAACCACTACGCCAGTGTGCCGCCTGTCAGGACACTGTGGTGGCCAATTCTTATCTGAAAACGGTTCTTCATGCTCCTAAAACCATTCTTTCACAATTAGAGGCTGATGAATCTTGGCCTTGTCATACTGCAACATGACATCAGGGAGGAAAAAATCCGTAGATGAGAGAACCTGGAATTCATTTTATTGCCACGTAACATTACTGCACCTAGACCTGACCAAATTAAGGAACCCCAGGTCATAAAACTGCCTCCTGAGGCTTGTACAGTGGCTACTATGCATAATGAGTGCTTCACTTTCATGTGCTTTTTTTTCACTAACAAGTGGTTTTTGTATGGTCATCTGCTTAGTCTCAGTTCTATAAGTTCTTATCTCATTGTGCATGTGGAAATGGTCTTACTTTCCCTATTAAACACAGCTGTGATTTTTCCTGTTGATTCTTATTACGCAACTTCACCAAGCATTTAAGGGATATCTGATCACAGTCATTCAAGATTTTTTTTTTTCCATTTCTTATGTGAACTCAAAGGGTCACCACTATCCTTGAAGGTTTTAATAATGCCTTTGACATTTCTTAACCCAATTTCAGTAATTTCAGCAGTCTCCTTAGTTGCTTTGCTGCTGGCTTGATGCAGGCCAGTAATTTGACCCTTATGTCTTTTCTACAGCCATGGGATAGATTTCCCGATATGGTTTGTTTAAGAAATAAGAAGCTAATCACTGCATCAATTAGGGTTAAAAGAATTGTTACCAGCTGAAACATATTAATCACTGAAGTAATTATCCAATCAAATGATCTTAAGTATTTTCTTATTTAAATTTGCCTTTTTTTGGCAAGGCAGTGTATTATTATTATTATTATTATTATTACTGTTATATGTAGGGGTTATCCTGAAACTGTGTTCAAACTTTACAGTTGATGATGGTTTGGAAGATGAGGAGGTTAACATGAGGAATGGAAGGGAAAAAGGTGAGTTATCATCATCACATCTGTATTTGATTACATTGTAAGCAGTTGAGAGTTAAGGGCCTTGCTCAAGGGCCCAACAGGTACAACTTGATAGGCGTGGGATTTCACCCTGGAACCTTCCAATGGCAGTCCGAACCATAGTCCAATGCCTTAACAACTGATCTATCCCAGATCCTATCCTTGTTTTCAAACAGCAACTTCTCTTGTGATCCCTTTACTTTCCTAACTGAAGTAAGGGGCTTGCTAGTTCTGTATGTAACTGTGGTTCTCTGAACTCTTGGTAACTTAGAGATTACTATATCTATACACAGTACTATATACAGTACTTACAGGGGTGTCAGCAAAGTCATTTCGAGGCGCATAACCCAGCTCTAAATATAATTTTTGTACATGGTTACACATTTGTTAAGTTATATAATTACAGTTACATATGGTACTAGCATTCTGTTTCACCCCTATGTAACAGCCAGAGGCAGTGAGTTATGCTTACAATCTTATTGTTGGTTTGTCCCGAAGGAGTAACCGCATCGCTGGTGTCCATCTTCAGGTTGTAAGGGGTTCTGGCATCGTTTGCACAGGTTCCTTTGGTTAACAACTTTGGGTAGTATGAAAGAGAAGTAGATGAGAGGTAGCATACTTTTGAATGACTGAATACCTGTAGCTCTGGGTCTAGTTACATGCTGGTAATTGAATATGTTCATATTCTGTACAACATACAGTATGAACCAGCTCGAAAGGTATACATAGATAACTGTAAGATGATGTTTTTTTGTATATACTGTACTCTATTATACTGTATATAACTGAGACTTTAAGGATAGGGATAATTCTCGCCTTTGTTGGTGGATATAATAAAACCGTCCTTAGTAGTAAAACAAATAGAAAGTGGAATAAAGAAGTACAATAGCACATTTAGTGCTAATATTAAGCATAGGCTTATTTTTTCCCCCAACTGACAGTAGTTGATGGCAGATGTTTCTCAAAGATGGAATTCATCTTCCACATGATTGTGCGCCCACGTAACTCACATCCAAAAAGGGGTTAGCGCTCTTGCTATGTTTTAGCTCTCCTTTCGGGCTGTTCTCTAGCCGAGTCTGATTACAACAGTACAGAATTTTACATGTAAGTGTAACTATGAAAAACATCCAATAGGTATAATTTCTGCACATCACAAAAGTTCAGCCCGGCAGTGCCTGGGTCTGGAATGTTTGTTTTTTTCGGAGAAGAGTGCTCACAATCCATAACCAAAGTCTGTGTTTCATTCAGTGTCAGCACAGAGGCATTATGGGAACAGGCACTCCACCCCCTCATTCTAAACGTCTGGAGGTGACTGGCGAGAACCAGCGACAACAAGACCCTTCCTGGCATTAGCACATAAAGTAATGCATGCTCTTCCCAGCCAGGTTTCACTATGTGAAATGAACACTTCATCACATTTTGCAGAGAGCAAGCTGTATCTACTAAGGAGAAAAATAAAATATATAAATATATAGCTCTATATGTCTATCTGTATAAAACTGTTGTAATTATGTAACATTTTGATTCCTGTCTGCAGAAGAATGGCTCGTTTGTGCATCGTCACATCAAAAATGTATTGATTTCAGTCTCGAAAACGGTCACACTGTGCATAGTCGGTGTTAACGCTGGGAACCACTCGCTGATCTCAGCTGCAGCTCTTTCCTATAGGTGTCCTCCTGTGATAAAGATTTTGTAGAATTAGTGATAATGTTTTGTTTTGTGTTGTTTGAGTTTTGCATGAAGTTTATAACGGGAGGACCCTTGTCTTTGACCTGCATGTGGCGTTTATGTTGCCTGTGGGAGTCCATCCTCTTCCCCACTCTGATCATGTTCATCAGAACTGCTGCTAGTCCACTCGGCCCATGATAAAGCACTAGGTCAGAGCTGTCTCTAAATAACGCCAGGTGTTTGTCAGGGAATCTTTGTGAGGATGCTACTTTTAACCATCTGTTTCTGTATGTTGATATATGTTTTAATTTATCTTTGATCTTCTACATCGCTCGAAAGCCTTCCAGTTGCTTCTCGGCCATATAGATACAATTGTCGGTGCATTAAAAAGAGTTTAAAAAAGAAAATGTAGTTATACAGGTATCTGTATACCGGTAAAGGGTGTTCTGTTGGAGTGCACATGTCTTTCCGTTACAGTCACTTCAAAAGCTTTTTAGTCAATAGTCATGCTCTAAATAAGTGAAACTGGTGCTCAGGGACTAGCAAAGATGGTGGCAAAGATTGCGAACAAAGGCATGGCATTGATTTCAGTCCAATAAGCTTTGCAGATCAAAGATGAGCACAGACCATAAAATCTTTATAGATTGACCTGATTGGCCAATGGTAGTCAACAGAGCTGACTACCATTGAAGTTTCTGTTGGACTGTGTAGGGAGAAGAAGGAATGTACAGTGGTGAGAGAGAGGAAATATTCGAGCAAGGCGGGTGGGGGGGTTAGGCTTAGGGGCTATGCATAAATATTTTGTTAATCTCTCAGATTTTAAAGTTTTACAGTATAGAGCTTTACAGTTATGAGCAAGAAAATGATGCTGTACTTGAATTAAAAAAGAATTCAGGTTCAATAATTGCATTCATCAAAATATGATGTACATAATTGTGTTCTGTTTGTTTTGCTGGGATTTGAAATGGCATTAATTAATTGTTTCTTATTACATAAAAAGACTAAATAACGAACAATAAAATCGATTCTTTTCTGCGTACGATAGAAAGATGACTGTTATGATTAGATCATTTATTTGAAGGATGTGTCTTGAAGTATGGTTATTTAAACTGTGGAATAGTAATATTATTTAAGAGATCACTTTTTTGGGAGACAGTAGATGGGCAATAGGCAATGATCCATATACAGTATATATTGATTTATATTGTATTTCCACACACAAAGCATAAACTTCTGCATTATGTTTATTGAATGTCTTTCTTGAAGAATAAGTTCATATTATTGTTAAACACTGTGTAAAAATCAGCCGTTTCTTTGGTAACAGTAGGTGTGCTTTATGAGAATTGATTTATTTATTTTTGACACTCGATGGAAGTTGATGATTATGCTTAATGTATGAAATACATAAAATAATACGGACATTTTATATACTGTAGAAACTCGACTTCATTGTCATTGATGATAAAAGTGGTAAAGCACGCTTGGAACATCCATGTCAAACATATGGGCTTCAAACTCAGAACTCAATAACTCATTTGCTTTGTACTTCTTACTGTACTATGTATGTAAAGTACAAATGGAACCGATTTTTGTTTGAAAGATGGATAGGAACGATCATGTTGTATCATTTTGCTACAAATATGAATGCAATCTTATGATGTAGGTGTGCCTAGATGTACTGTATAAAGTGCTCTATAAATTAAAAAAAGTATTCTGCACATGTGCAAGTCAGCGCTTAGATAGGAGTTTTAGTATGTGACTTTGTAGGAATGCAATTATTTATATGTGCTCATTGGAAAACTTCTTGTTCTGCCTTTAAATTTGTGCCAAACTTTAGTGTGTCCTTATGTCTTCGTTCCATGTGTTTGTGTTTAATCACAGCATATGATTATGAATTTATTGAAGTAGTCCACTGAGGGTCTTCGCAGTCATGAAAGCTTAAACACTATACATATTTAACTTTGCAAAATTAACCCTGGGATAAAATATGGATCAACTCTGTACTGTATGCCACAAGCTCTAAAAGTGGATCTGTAGTGTCATACTGTCTGAACATAATGATACATTAAATACTGCTTTAATTTTTAATATCCTGTTGTAATTATATGATTTGTTTGAAAAGCCAGAACTGAAAATTATATGCTTGTGCTAAATTTATTTTATATGTCAGGGCTTTGCCGCTGTATTTCTTGTTTTACTGCAATGTTTGACTTTCAAAACCACAATTTATGTCTATCAGATATAATCTGTAGTCTTTTTTTGTAAATTATTAAAGGTGAAATATATAAACCTGTGTGTGGAAGAAATTTATTATTATTTTTTTTATATATCTTTTTTTTTTTCAAGCTCTTATTTAAAAATTAAAATAACCACAGTGTTATTTTGGTTCTTGAGGTTAAGGTAAGAGTTATGTTTAGGTGCATGTAATTACTTAGCTGCATCCATAAATATGTCAATAGAAGGTGAATGTGTGTGGTGACTGGTGGCTGGATACAGGCCAGATGTTAGAAATTATGGACAGGGGTACAACATTTTCCAAATTGCGCCACTCATCAGCACCCGCTCCAGCACCACCCCCACCCTACCACCCACTCACTCTTATACAACACGGGCAAATTCAAATTAATGCTCGATCATTAGCCTTGTAGAAGTCACCTATCAGCATGTACCTAAATTATGTCGACTTTAGTCATTTAACAAATTCAAATTTGTAAATTGTTTGAAATTTGAAAGATGAATTAAATAAAAAATGGTACACTACATCACAACTACTGTAAAACATGATTAGTTAAAACATGATTGTAGATGCCTGGACGAAACAAAGTCATGGTTTTACGTGGGCATGCACAAAGCACTTATGCAATTTCATTTTTTAAATTGTTGCAATCAGATTAAGAACTCACCAACACAATATTAAAACCTGGATTTTAATTTCCAGTTTTCCAGAGGAAATGTTTTCAAAAAAACAAATGAAGCATTTGGTTGCATCATAAAAAAATGAAATCATCTTACATACTTTTTGTTCAATAATGAAAGTAAGAGCATTTATATATAAGAGAATGAATTGGTCACCATACTGTGCATGGTAATTAAAGCTAAAGACAGTCAAACTAAACTTTATTTTTTTTGGCTGGGCATCGTACATCTGCAATCATGTTTTAAACAACTTAAAATAATAGTGTAAAATATAGTTCAAGAAAAACATTATTTTGCATCTTTATTTAACGCTGCCATCTCTAAGTTTAAATGTAAAAGACTTGGACCTGTACGCTAATCACACGTTTCCACATGTCACATTGCACCTTAGTTTATCACCTGTTGAAGCCATATAAGCATTCATACTTGGCAGAAACATTTCTAAAACAAAACTGAAAATCATTCAGACCTTAGACAATGATATTGTATGCACAATGAAAAAAAATATTTGCTAACTAAAGTCATTGGAAAATTTTATATAATTCATCTTCTAAAACCTGGTATTTGATTGCACTCATATCTCTTATCTAATAATTATTTTATTATATAATATTAATATTATAGTCCAGACATTTCATGGTATTTGCCCCACATACTGCAATACATTTTAAGGTATTATCTATTATCTTATTATATATAAAAAAAGTTGTTTTAACAAATTGGTTTAATTATCTTTAAAAAGATTTAATTTGTTTTAACTTGTTTTTATGCAGCCATACATAAATAAATAAAATAAAACAAGTAAAGACAAAACAGCAAATGATGAATAAAACTAATAAAAATGATAAAATTAAACACTAATTGAATACATTACTGAAAAGCAATAAATCATTGGTCAAGTATTTTGATTACATAATTTTTACTATGACAAATGGCAAGTCAGATGACAAGTTGATTTAATGTTTTAATAATAACAATAATAATAATAATAATAATAATAATAATAATAATGAATTTATCATAGCGATAAATGATTCAATTGTCATTGTCATTTAAGTGTCAACTATAGACCTTTGCATGGGCTGCCCATGGGACTTGGCCCAGGATCATCTGTACCCTTTGTCATGGAAGGGATGGCTAGATATGAAAGCAATAATGTATGTCTACAACATAAGAAAAATGAGTTTAGTCAAGAAGAGCTGACTCTAGCCTGGATCTAGCACAGGTAAGAGCGAGAGAAATTGTTACTTAGTGCCTTGCCTTCTCCACGTCTGAACCTGTCCCAGCCAGCTGTGTCAAGTACTGCTGGCTATACAGGTGCTTCCGGTCCACTGAACCACATCAGCCCGCAAATCTTCACACACTCTCTCACTTTTCCTTTCAGTCTGTGCTTCTAAGACTGTTGGAACATGAACTCTCTGTCAAAAAGTAAAATCTAACTTGATTTTAAAATTAAGGGCGTAAACTATGAACTTTTATGACTATTATTTGCAAAAATGGAGCTGGCTCAAACTGATACAATGAGAGGTTACTAATTCATTATAACCAGACACGTAGTGTAAATTTATATAGTTTTAACTTTAAGAGCAATTGTATTTACTTGTAATATTTTAACCCAAAAAGCTTACATTACATTTTAGGTATATGTGTATATTATTGGTGGGGGAGCACCCGAAGCACCCGGAAGAAAACCCACCAAGTAATACAAACTCCATGCACACAAACCCGAGGCAGGAATCGAACCTGCACCCTAGAGGTGCAAGGTGACACTGCTAACCACTACCCCACTACTGCTGGATCGACAATGAACAGTTCAAAATAAAAAAAAGTTTCCATTTGAGCATTCATGATGAAGAGTTATACATTGACTTGCCTGCTGTAAACAAGCTCCTGTGTGGTGCAACATGTACAGTATGCGGTCACCTTACTCTCCAATACTCTTTGTCTTTCTTGTTAACTCACAGTGAAACTAGCCAATGGTGGGCATCTTTGAGCTCATTTATGCAAGGGTAGGCAGTTAGTACTTTCCTCTGAAGATGAAACACTGTCACATGATGGAACATGAGCAGCAGGAGCATGGATTCATGTCTGTGAGGAAGTACATTTGCCTTCATCCTCCCTGGTTTTTAGCTGTCATATGATGGGGAAAGGCTCGGCTGGAAATGACAGATAATCACATTGGGGAGTAATTAAAAACATTAAATAAATGAATAAATAAATAAATAAATAAATAAATAAATAAATAAATAAATGTGCCCACTGCAGCTACTAGCAGGTACCTGCCAGAGCTGGAGACATGACTGAGACAGACTTTACCCTGGGGGATAACTTCAGGGAGTTCATGCCTTTTGGCCTGTCTAATAGCACACTTGAAATAACACTGTTAGCAAAGGCAAATGAAGACTCATATGAAAATCATATGAAGACATAAGTAGAACCACTTGTCTCTTGATTATGTGGGATATACCATTAAAAAGCTCTTAGTAGTCAATATATCCAAACTCCTGCTACAGGAATGGTTGTGTAGGTGTATACTGTATAATCAACCTCATAAGTAGGATTTTTTACAAGTGTACTGGAGGTGCCTTACTGTAAGTCACAGTTGCAAACCTTCTCCAGAAAGGTCTGGTGTGGGTACGGGGTTTCATTCCAACCAAGCAGAAGCCACATCTAATGCCACCTGTTTAATTAGTCGTTTTTCGCTTTCATTAGACTATCAGGAGTGGCTTGTTCGTGGCTGGAATGAAAGTTTGCGCCCACACCAGCTCTGACTGAAGAAGGTGTTGACACCATTTGCACTGACAGAAACTTCAGTGATGACAGATGGTGATTTTGCATCAACGAAGTCTAACTTTGTACTAAGGTGTTTTGCACAATCACATCCACTCATCTATATACCAACCCCACTCTTGACGCGTCAAGTGAGCTTTGGAAATCACATCTTGCAGCTGGACCACTGCTGTCTTGCACAATACAGGTTTTTGCACCTTGGCTGAACAATAAACCAGAGCTTTGCTACTTGTAAACCATAGGCACTGGGCTTTAGCTTACCTTAAGGACCATGATATGAGGTAGGATTGAACACCCGGAGAGTGCATTGAGGTTCCCGTGTGGAACACCCAAAAGAAGCTTTCTTTTTTGAATACTCCACAAGAATACATCGAAAAATATGAATGCAAACTATAATTAGGCAGAAAGTTTTATTATGGAGTTATAATGAAGGGGGCTTAGGGTGTAGTCTTTTAAACATGTCTTTTCAAGTTTGAAGCTTTTCGAAAAGAGCTGTCAATCAAGATCCAAAAGAGTATGTCTACAAATCCTAAGTTAGCTAGACTCACATTTACATGAAAGACTTTAAATAAAATTTATTTCACTTTAATTGATGAGGCTGAAAAAAGATCCCACAAACATTCTGGTAAACGCAAACATGAACAATTTACCAGCTGCATTTCATGAAAGTAATAAATTTATTCCAGATTGCACTGACAAATGCT
The DNA here is from genome assembly GCA_030068275.1 of Clarias platycephalus. Taxonomy (NCBI): domain Eukaryota; kingdom Metazoa; phylum Chordata; class Actinopteri; order Siluriformes; family Clariidae; genus Clarias; species Clarias platycephalus. The sequence continues at coordinate 17,805,405 of JAQQZT010000005.1, forward strand.
CTTATAACAACATGTAATAAATTGTCATTACTAAGTAATATGCTGATTTCAGTTAAATATGTAAAATCACAGATGTTACGCCACAGGTTTGCACAATTACGACCGCATTGGGTTTTGTTTAGGTAAAAGGAAACAAATTTATGACCACATTGTTACTGCTTGGACAAAATGTTATGATTAAGATCACTTTAGATTTCAGTAACAGATTTTAATCACAATTTAATTTAAACTGTTGATGCTGACTGTCCTCACCTTTTCAGTAATTCTTGTCAGGCCTGGAACATATTACAGAGGATTTGGTACACCCCAGACAGGGTGCCAATCCATCGCAGGCCACAGGAGCATACACACATCAAACTCATGGTAAATGGGAATCGAACCTGGCTGGGAATCAAATCCGGAACCTGGAGGTGCAAGGAGACAGTGCTAACCATTAAGCCCTGGTTCCACCTAGAAGTTCAACTAATCTATATAAATAAAAGAAGTTTTGTCTGTACATTGGTCAGAACTTGCATATTTAATGATATCTTTAGGTTTCGTACATTGAAGGACCCAAAACCAGTCTAAGAAATTTTTCTGTGTATGTCTGTCTGTATGTCTGTCCATCCAGATTTTGTCACAGCATCAGCAAAACTCGCTTGACAAAATGTAACTTTGGCAGTACTTTATACAAAATGTTATCTTTATCTGATTAACTTTTTTCTACTAATTTCTCATCTGTGATTTACTCATCGATTATGTATTTGTCTGACAACAAAAGAAGAATACCTTAGCGTAAATATAAACTTTTCTATATCCTCTCTTTCCTATTGACAGTAATAAAATGAAATAAAGATTCAAAATCTTGTTGTGAACCAGGTAAACTTTTAACAAGTTCCTAATATTTAGCCACCAATACAGTGGAAACCAATACTATATTCTAAATTTTTAAATATTTTAAAAACATGTTGAACATATTTTAAATAATAAATTAGTATAAATAATACATTTGTAATAAAATGAAGGGGTTCATCTTTGTTGCAGGCAGACACGTACTGTACGTGGGATTCAACCTGAAATAATAATATCACTGATTACATTAAAGCTGAGCACCTAATTGTTTAGCTTTAACCTTTTAACTAATTTTTTAAATTAGCAGAAAAACAACGACGGGTACAACCGCTAGTAATACTGTAGGTCAGTGACGCGACTAAGTTGGAAATGAAATGTCAGAGCTGGCAGGCGTAAAGCGAAGTTGACTCGCAGTAGGACCACGCGTCGCGCTCGAAGCAGGCCGGCCCTCTGCAGTGCGCGCGAGGCCGCGGGAGAAGTGCTGGCCGGCCGGGGAGGCGGAGGACGGGGAGAGGAGCGCGAGGAGGATCCGGGAGTCGGCGGCAACAAAACAGAAAAAAAAGGGCTCAGGCCTGGGACTTGGCACAACACGGGTAATTAACATCATGCTCCGCTTTATCACCACACCCTGCCCCTTTGTAAAAAAAAAAAAAAAAAACCGCCTTGGTGCAGGTCGCTGTGCAGGAGGAAACTGGTCGCGGTGTAGAGCGAGCGCGAGGTCAGAGAGAGACGAGGCGCGTTCCGCTTCTGCAGAGCTCAGACTCACGCGCTGCGCTTTATGCACTTGAACTTGATCTGATTTTACAGATGGCAGATAAACGTGAGCACGAACGGGTCGGGTCGGGTCTTTCTAACACCGAGTCTTAGGTAGAAATCCGAATGCCTTCCCGAATAAAAGTGTCTTTTAGTGTTTTTTTCCCCCCCGTACGGCCAAGGCAGGTGATCGACCGGCACACACACGCGCACACACACACGCTTCCGCTACCTCGGCCAAAAAACACGACACATCGACACAAGCATAGAGATGATAAAAAATGTGACCTAGACAAACCTTTACAGGAAAAAGAAAACCGCCCAAAACAGTCTCATAATAACGTTTCTTAACGTATCATTATGATTTCCAGGTGAAATTAAAAACCTGCCCTGAAAATCTTGTATACTTGTGTATGTTGCACTGAATCGGATCGTGCACTGTCATTGTGTTCGGCTCTACATAATCCCATTTAACAAAGCAGATTTAACCAGCAATACTGACAAAGCTGCACAACTTCTGCGAGTAAAATGGCGTTGGAGGCAGTACCATAACCTATATGCAATTCATATGTCTTTCCTGGAGAGGGATATATCATATGCAGAACTGAGCTGGACAGAGAAAAGCCCATCCAGCACACAGACACACACAGACACACACGTGCCTTTTGTGTAGTGCTGATATGTGATTCAAATAGCACCTGTATGCATGCATGCA
>JAQQZT010000005.1:17844968-17862403 GCA_030068275.1 Clarias platycephalus
ACACGAAGTTCTATTTTGGTTTCATCTGACCATATGACATTCTCCCAATCCTCTTCTGGATCATCCAAATGCTCTCTTGAGGGCAGTCAACTTCAGATGGGCCTGGACATGTACTGGCTTGAGCAGGGGGACATGTCTGGCACTGCAGCATTTGAGTCCCTGGCGGCGCAGTGTGTTACTGATGTTACCTTTGTTACTTTGTTCGAGGCTCTCTGCAGGTCATTCACTAGGTCCCCCTTCGTGGCTCTAGGATTTTTGCTCACAGTTCTTGTAATCTTTTTGACCCCACGGGGTGAGATCTTGTGTGGAGCCCCAGATCGAGGGAGATCATCAGTGGGCTTGTGTGTCTTCCATTTTCTAATAATTGCTCCCACAGTTGATTTCTTCACACCAAGCTGCTTATCTATTGCAGATTCAGTCTTCCCAGCCTGATGCAGGTCTACAATTTTGTTTCTGGTGTCCTTTGACAGCTCCTTGGTCTTGACCATAGTGGAGTGTGACTGTTTAAGGTTGTGGACAGGTGTCTTTTATACTGATAACAGATGCCATTAATACAGGTAACGAGTGGAGTACAGAGGAGCCTCTTAAAGAAGAAGTTAAAAGCCAGAAATCTTGCTTGTTTGTAGGTGACCAAATACTTATTTTCCACCATAATTTGCAAATAAATTCTTTAAAAATCCTACAATGTGATTTTTTTTTTCTTATTTTGTCTGTCATACTGTAGTTGAGGTATACCTATGATGAAAATTACAGGCCTCTCTCATCTTTTTAAGTGGGAGAACTTAAGAACTGACTAAATACTTTTTTGCCCCACTGTATGTAGGTATGATCTGATGATTTTAACTCTTTAAATTGCTCTAGAATATTTAGCAAATTTGCAGTTAGGTTGGTACATGATCGATTTTGTATGAATATAACTTGGTTGTCTCTAAGCTTTGCGTCTACTGCTGTCTTGAGTCTTTGTGGGGTTACACTGGTACAGATAGTAGCATTCCCCTGTAGTTGTCACAAATCCTTAGGTTGCCCTTTTTTGTAGCTTTACCAGATGTGCTTCTTTCCATTCCCCAGGCACTTCTTCTACTTCCCAAAGATTTTACCAAACAGGGTATAGAGCATTTGTCTAGATGTTTCAATATCCTCTAAGTTTTTCTGCAGGTGTGTTGTCTGAGCCTGGTGCCTTGTTGTTGTTTAGGAGCTTGACCTTTTTGATCTCTTCTTTAGAGGATCACACGCAGTAAGCTGACAGGGGTTCTTCGGTAGGTTGCATGTCTCCGATTTTACCAGGGGGTGATTGATCCCCCTGAATGAACTTATTTGCTCTTCTTATGTATTCAGTGTCCTTCCTCCTTTACCTTTTACTGAGGTTCCTGATATTTTTGAGTCAGGAGTTGTGTTTGTATATCAAATTAAAGGTTAGGACTTGTATATTTTAAGTGTGACAAAACTCACCAAACGTTATGTAACTTTTGACATCTTTGCCAAAAGTGCCAATAATTCTGGAGCTTACTATATATAGTGAGCAAACAACAGAGGAAGAGAAACAAATGAGCAATTCCTTTTTCTTCTTCTTTTCAAACTTGCCTTAGCCAATTTACAGCTGTGTTGATTGAAACCTGAGATGATGTTGGTTGCTGGCAGCAGAAAGGCATACAACTATAAAAAAAAAAAAAAAGATTCATGCCAGTGGCTAGTCTATAGAGAAAGAGCGAGCGAGAAACAGAGAAATACAGAGAGAGAGAGTGAGAGAGAGAGAGAGAGGTTGCAGAATGTGCACAGCTGTTGGGGATTTTCTGCGAGCAGCTTAAGTCACGGCTTGGCTCGTGTCCTCTGTTGTTGACCTAATGAGTCCGGTTCGACAAACTCGGTGAACTCTACACCATGCTGTTTTCCGTGCACCTCAACCACAACAGAAACGTCATGGCTTCAAAAGGGCCACAAATGGCTTTCTGTTTCGGGGATCTGGGGGATTGTTTCCATTTTTTTTTTTTTACTTTCCTTCGTCTCAAAAGGGAGTTGCTGACTCTTAATCAAGAAAACTAGAAATATTTGCTTCGGCATCTGGGATTACTGTAGTGTAAACAGACGTAGCGATTATCGTCATGGAGCCGCGTTATTCTCAGGAGGTGCTGTCAAATCTAGTCTGTCTCTGCTGAATGCGTTTCACCTCTGTTTCTTCTCTGGTCCTGTCCCACGTGCTGCAGGCAGAGAAGAAGGCCAAACTGGTGTCCATAATGAACTCGATGGAGGAGCACGAAGAGGTGGAGGCCAAGCCTCAGACGGCTTGCGGCACCATCAACAGCCCACTGACCACTGCACCACCACCACCGCCACCACCATCAACAACGATACAGCAACAGCAGCAACTAACCCAAGCTTTTCCCAAAGCTCAACCACAACCACAAATACAGCCTACACCCCAGCAACAGCCTCCAGCCCAGCAGCAACAGCAACAGCCTACAGACCCAGCTTCTCCTACAGTGGCCACCACACCAGAGCCAGTGCCGATAGGGGACGGAGATAAGACCTCACCGAAGTCCACCGACACAGAGGCTGAATATGAGGTAGTAGCACAAGTGTACATTTGTCACTGTCATCGTAATTGAAGGATGATTGTGGATTAAAGCATCTAATCTTGGGGCCGAGTTTAATAGATATTGATCAGAACCTGCCAGCACTTCTGACTGAATGTCTGTTGAGATATGGCTTTCCCTCATATTTCTTCCTGAGAGCTGTTATCATATGATATCTATAAAATAGTGGCTCGTTGACCTGCAGTAAGGATGAATGGCTTAGCAATTAGAACAGACCGTATAAGCCACAGTTTAATACAGAATTCCTTATGGGTCTGTGTGGTATGTACAGGATGGCAGAGGTTTTGGCATTGGCGAGCTGGTGTGGGGGAAATTGCGTGGTTTTTCTTGGTGGCCCGGACGCATCGTCTCATGGTGGATGACCGGCCGAAGCCGAGCTGCCGAGGGAACCAGATGGGTCATGTGGTTTGGTGATGGCAAATTCTCTGTGGTAGGTGTATCGAAAACATTTATAACATTTAAGAACTTCATCTGAAGTAACCGACTCATCCTAGTCCAGATCCAGAGCCTGATCCCAATGAAATATCTTCCTAAACAAATATTTTAATTATTACAAGTATTTTTAAATGAGTGGTGCATCACTGCCAAAAGTTAATGTTATATTTATATATTCCTTGTTTTTCAGGTCTGTGTTGAGAAATTGTTGCCTTTGAGTAACTTCTGCAGTGCTTTTCACCAGCCAACTTACAACAAACAACCAATGTACAAGAAAGCCATCTATGAGGTGCTACAGGTACGACTTTAAACGCTCACGTGTGCATTCAGCTAAGGAATTGTAAATGAAATTGCATTTAGTGTTACGCAGAAATGTAAAAAGCACACATGTCGGCTGAAATCGTATTTTTAGGTAGCCAGCAGTAGAGCAGGAAAAGTGTTCCTCGCCTGTCCTGAGAGTGACGACACCGACACCTGTAAGTCGGTGGACATGCAGAACAAGCAGATGATTGACTGGGCCATGACAGGATTCCAGCCCACTGGCCCCAAGGGCCTGGAGCCTCCAGAAGGTAAATGCGACTACCATGCTCTTTTGAAAGGGATTCAGTGTGTAGTTAAAAGACATTCCTGTACAAGTGAAGACACATACTGTACCTGACATGAAGTCAAATCCTCAGAATCGGTTGTATATTTGTTTTTCAGCCTCGTACATGCATGTTGTTGATCAAAACAGCTTTCTTTGAGACTCTTGATGCTGTATACCTCATGTGAATTATGGTGTTTGTGAATTTTTATGAATCTTATGGACAACTGATCTAGTCTTTTTTTTAAACTACAGTATATTCAAATTCCGCAAAGCCCATGTCCATACTAGCGTTCTGCAGCCAAGCGCTCTGGGTTTAAAACCATTAGGCTAAATCATATTCTGACTTTCTGTTATTCAGATTATGATTTTTCAATTTGATTTAAATGATCTAATATGATTTAATATGACTCGACCTTTCACAGAGGAGCGCAATCCATATAAGGAAGTGTACCCGGAAATGTGGGTGGAGCCTGAAGCCGCAGCCTATGCACCCCCACCTGCCAAAAGACCTCGTAAAAGCACAGGCACAGAGAAGCCCAAGGTGAAAGACATCGTCGACGAGAGAACCCGAGGTGAACCATCACTCTCACTTAGTCACACAGGGTTCATTGAGTTCACACACACACACACACACACACACCCCCAACCTCTCACATCAGCACATGCCTCTAATCAGGATTATCAACCTTAACTGCTGAGCACTCCAAGGTAAACATTAGGCTGTAAATGTAACACAGAGAATCAGATAGTCCTAATTACTAGTGTTCTTCTCTGCTTTTTTTTCTCCTTTCAGAGAGACTTGTGTACGAAGTGCGGCAGAAATGCAGGAATATTGAAGGTATTTATGTAGCGTTTGTTGACTTGTAACGAGCTTCCCATAAACTCTAAAGGATGATTTATAGTTCCGTGTGCACATCAGGACATTTTGCTTTATATTCTAGATAAGGTGAAGAATTCATGCTCTTGCACGTAACGTGAGTGTGTCCTCTAGGTGGCGCTGTTGCCTGATCCACAGCAAAATGTACTGTATTGGACAGTGAAGAAGGGGCAAAACAGTGTGTGTTTTACTGGAAAATAAATCGAATGATGGCACAGGAATAAGAGAACAGGGGAAATTATATCTTGTGTGATTTATTATAAAGGCGATGAATTCTCACCAAAGACATTGTATTCACTGTATTCAGCAGTATGAGCGGCTCTTGTACTGAAGCACAACAATTCAAGTGCTGTTTTAAACCACAAGTCTGTCATTTACTGATTGACACATGCTTTTGTTTCTAATTGTATTGACCGGCTGTGGTTTACGTCACCTCCACTGCGTGTTAACTGGGAGTCTGTTAGAAGAAAGAGCAATTTAAACAGAATATTATAACTGACTAAAAATGGCTCACAGACATTAACAAAAACACATTACCAAAATATCACGATTGTAGTCTTTTGTAAACAAATCCATTATACAGTAATGTCATCATATCTCCATTAGTCCAACAAACATGAAACACTAGGGAAAAACCCTGCTCCTGTTTATTTATAATCCCTGTTCGGAGTTTTTAATCATTGAGAGAAGAAGCCGTTATCAAGGCCACCAGTACGAAAAAAGGCCGTAAGGTTTTTAACAGACGACATTTCAGAAAGCAGAAACACAGCACGAACTTCTCCGTAGAAGAAATCCTGGACCAGGGGAAATTTCAGCGAATAGTATTTTATTGCAATGGCTCAGATAGATTTTAAAAAGTGTTTCTCTGGTTTAAACAGGATTAATATGAATTAGACCTTTTCTCCCGACGTAACTGACACTTCTTCACCAACCAATCAGCGTTCACCTGATGCACAAAAGGATGTAAACCATGTGGTTAGCTTGTGGGAAAGCTTTCACACTACTGTAGCATGTCTCTGCATGCAAAATGTTCCCATGATTCCCCTCTCTGTATCATAACACAAAGTAAATATGAATTAACTGCATATTTAAGTATATTTAGTATTTATATTAAAGTATAAATTGTCCGTAAGACACTGAAACCACACAGCACCTTACTTTCTCTTTACTTTCTCACAGACATTTGCATCTCCTGTGGAACCCTGAATGTTTCTCTTGAGCACCCACTTTTCAGTGGAGGAATGTGCCAAAGCTGTAAGGTAATAAAGCTTCTTGTTATCAGCATGTGGATTGCCACTGTACAATAAGTCTGAGTTGCACTGAGAACATTCTTCTCTTTTTCATTTCATCTTTAACATTTCATACATTGGTACCTTGGCATACAAATTTAATCCGTTTTAGGAGGCGAGTTCTTAAGGTGAATTTTCTTATAGCGGAGCGCATTTTCCCTTAGGAAATCATGTAAAAGCAGATAAATATTACCAATATTACCAATTCCCAACACTATAATTATATTTTTAGCATGTAACAACAATTAAAACATCTAGAAAACATTCAAATGAGGTAAAATATGAAATAATTAGACATTAAACCATACCTAACCTTAATTTATGATTCCTTTTGGCCCTGGCTGCTTTACTGCTTTGTATTTTATGCTTTACTGAAAGTGGTTTTGTTTTTTCTTGCTGCGCTCCTTGATAACATTCTTAAGAACCATGGTGCTTCACTAAACCTTACACAAAATCTTCAAACATCCCACGAAAGAAATATATAAACTTGCTTTGCCTGGCTTTAGATCACCTACCGAAAGTACAGGTAACCGGAAGCATGTGCGTATGAAAGTGTATGACTGACTATAACAGCATGCACATGGTCAGCATCAATACTAATATAGTCTGTAGAATTCATGTAATAATTGGTTGGCTCAAAATGTGTCAGGAAACCTTCTTTACACCACCTCCAACAGCCTGGACTGCACACCCCGGCAAATTTTTGTGCAAAAGTTTAGTACTTAAGGTGAAAATTCGCAAGGCGGAGGCGTTCGTATGCCGAGGTACCACTGTATCAAAATAATTTAAATTGTCTCATGCATAGTGTGGTATAGTGAGGATCTTCAAACCCGTGTAGGCAAAGATACAACAGAAAGAACTTATAAACCTTTTTAAAGAAAAGTGACTAGACAGTTTCAGTAAATACAAGAACTGGACAAAAAAGTATAGCTGAAAAGGTAGACCATGTGTATTTTTCTAGGTAAAAGATACATACTAAAGGACAAAACTTATACTGTACACTTGAGGGTACCACCCCAGCAACACGAATAGTGCTAAATACAAGAATAGTGTTGTTAAGTATCAATTTTCCTATATATATATATATACACTGACTGAACACTTAATTAAGGACACTAAGCTAATACTGAGTAGGGCTCCCCTTCCAAAATAGCCTTCTTATACTGTATATAGAGTTATACAGTATATCAATAGAGTTCTTCGTGGCATGGATTTGATAAGATATTGGAAATATGGTTCATGTTGAGATGATTGCATCACACAATTCCTGTAGATTTTTCAGGTTTATTTTTATGCTGCTACTGTCCTCTTCTTCAGCCACATCCCATTGGTGTTCCGTTGGGTTCAGGCCCGCTGAAGAACACTGAACTCATTGTCCTGTTGATGAAACCAGTTTGAAACAACTTTTTCTTTATAACTTTTTGAATAATACTGAAAGTAGCTGTTGACTGTGACTATGAAGGGATGCACATGGTCAGCGTCAATACTCAAATAGGCGGTAGCATTCACGTAATAATTGGTTGGCTCAAAGTGTGCCAAGAAAACATTCTTTACACCACCTCCACCAGCCTGGGCCGCTGACACAAGGCAGGTCGGGTCCATGGGTTCATGTTGTTGGTGCCAAATTCTGACCCTACCATCTGTATGCCTCAGCGGAATTTGAGATTTATCAGACCAGGCTTTATTTTTCCAGGGTTGTGGTTAGCCTATGCGCACTGCATCCTCAGGTTTTCTGTTCTTGGCTGACAGAAGTGGAATCTGACGTGGTCTTTAGCTGTTGTAGCCCATCTACCTCAAGGCTCGACATTCTGAGATGAATTTGTATTCTCCATAATTGTACAGAGTGGTTATCTGAGGTACTGCAGCCTTTCTGGTAGCTCGAACCAGTCTGTCCATTCTCAGTTTGCCCCTCTCATGAACAAGGCACTACTGTTTGCAGAATGGATGCTCACTGGATGAGTTTTCTTTCTTGCACCATTCTAAGTAAACTTCAGAGGCTGCTGTGTGTAAAAATCCCAGGAGAACAGCAGTCAGAGAAAGACTCAAACCAGACCATCTGGCACCAAAAATCATGCCATGTTCAAAATCACTGAGATCACATTTTCCCCCATTCTGATGGATGATGTGATCAAAGCTACTGGCCCATATCTGCATGATTTTATGCATTGCACAGCTGCCACGCGATTGGCTGATTAGATAAATGCACAAATGATTAGGTGTACTGGTGTTCCCAACAAAGTGCTCGGTGAGTGTATATTACTATCTAACATATCAATAAAATACATCAACCGTGCTATTATAGTCATATAATATCACATTTAAGCAGTATGTCTGTTAGTTTTAGCTAGACTGTTCACAGACAAACACCCTATAGTTTGTGCATTAACCTCTGTATTACAGAACTGCTTCTTGGAGTGTGCGTACCAGTACGACGACGATGGATACCAGTCCTACTGCACAATCTGCTGTGGAGGGAGGGAGGTGCTCATGTGTGGGAACAATAACTGCTGCAGGTACAGCTGCCACAGACTGTTCAGTTTGTTAATGCACTTATCTTACTGGTCTTTCACCCAGTTGAAACAGATACAAGGATGCTTCGAAACCTTTATTTCAGACCGAGTATGAGTGCATGACATTTGGGACTAGTCAGGACTGATTCTGATACTGAAATGACTATTCTACAGTGGCTTTATGTAACATTTTATTTTCCACCCTTTACACATTGCGGTTGTGTACTAGCAATGAATTACTTTTGTTTAAGTTTTATATTTAATGTGTTACTGATTTAAAACAGTATCTGTAGCCCATAGGAACTCATGGTGACATCTGTAGGTGTCATACTGTATATCTTTTCAATGTTCTGGAAAGTTTTTTAATCAGCTTTGTCCTTGACATTAATTCATGAATCTAATGAACATTCTGGTGCAGTCATGTGACAGTCTGTGAATTTGTGTACCCATGACATAATTTCCAAAAACGGTAGTGTTACTGAAAGTAAGTTTCAACCAATTGAACGATTATAATGATTTAATAACATCTCATATTTTATATTAAACCTGTTCTGAGTACAAGTTGATACAAAACGTCTTTTAAAATGTGCTCCATGTGATCTGTTTGGTCTGTGTTATGTCCCCCATAATCGGCCTAAAAGGAGAAATGGGTCTCGGCTCCTATGCGTTAATAGAAAGCACTTTGATGTGTAGACCCAGGTGATTGATGGAGAAAGGAAGTGTATGTACTATATCTCCATTCTCACTGAACTGAAGCGCTGTCATACAATACAGTATGTGACAGTTTCACTGTTCAGTAAACTCCAAACTATTCATGACTTTGAACTCGTTGACTCTCCTCTGCTTTTGCATAATTGGCATAATTAATGATTCAATACATCCAGATCTTAGTCATATTTGTATGTTGTGTTTATTAGGAAAGCATCACATTGTGGGGTAGTGAATCCCAATCTTTTTTGGCCAAACACCCCCTTTTGCATCCTGATCTACGTACACAGTCTTCCTCCACCAAAAAACATAAGAAAAAAATAATTATTTTCTGCTGCACGTGTAATCATAATAAAAAAATGGAGAAATACGCCATACTAGTGTTAAGGAGATCGACAATATATTAAAATCGACCAATTACAGCAAATTCTCACCGGTATGCATTACAAGTGAGTGAGGATGAGAAACACACAGTTTCTGAGGCAAATTAATTATCGAAATGGGGAAATGCATGTGAATATTTACAATGGTGTTAAAATATTTGCATTGAGTTGAATCGTACACAAAGGATAACTTTATACACTACATTCATAAAAACACTCAAAAACTTGATAAGGAGAACATTTTAAAAAGTGCACAACATTAAGCACTGCACACCACACGTACAGTAGTATAAGTATTATTGTATGTTGGTATCAGAGAGTTGTACCTACTGTATACGCAATGTTAATCTTGATATCAATGCAATACAGAGATTAATTGATTTTAAATTATGTTAAAGATAAGCTACTGTGATTACTGTATAAAACATGTATATTCTGAAATAGTCTAGACAGTGCTGTCTAGAATGAGTCAGAATTTATTGACTTAGCAGACTATGTTTTTTGCAGGTGTTTCTGCGTGGAGTGTGTGGATCTGCTAGTTGGACCGGGTGCAGCACAAGCTGCTATAAAGGAGGACCCTTGGAATTGCTATATGTGTGGTCAGAAGCCTCAGTACGGGCTGCTGGAACGCAGAGCTGATTGGCCCAGTCGCCTACAACACTTCTTTGCCAATAACCATGACCAAGATTTTGTAAGTGCAGCCCACTTAAATGACAAGTTATTGAAAAGATTTAGGCATAATTGGTAATGAACAGAAACTGTGGAATGTAAATGTTACAGATGTTCTTGTAAAGTGCTCGCCCTATCATCCTGATCTCTCTAATCAGGGGCATCTGTGAGCTCACGCAAGCGGAAAGAGCGGATAGCGCTGTCCTGTGTTACGCCGCCCCCAACGGTACGTTAGCGAGAAGTTAGAAAAGATGCAGTCGGCTGGCCTCACGTGGTTCGGAGGAAACCTGATAATCTTCGGCCCTCCTGACTGAGTGGTAGTGGTAGCCCCCTAGTGACGGGGAGGAATTGGACACGACTAAATTAGGGAGAAAATCAGGGGCATTAAGCTTCTACCACCATTAAGTCGGGAGGGCCGCAGACTATCACGAGATTCCTCCGACACACGTGATGTCACCGACCATCTTTTCGAACTGCTCGCTCACGCACCGCTGGAGGCGGCGTAACACACTCGGAGGACAGCGCCATCCGCTCCCTCCGCTTATGTGAGCTCACAGACGCCCCTGAATGGTTTTGTAGAGCCGTATTAATGTGGGAGCACGAGTACCTCTCATCCCTCCCCTCTGAGAGAGCTCTAGGCCTCCGGCTATGAGAGGTTACAGCATCACCCGGGGATCGAACCAGCGATCTCCGGATGAAAGGGCAAGCACTTTACCACTGCGCCACTCGGGGGCCTACAAATGTTCTTAAGGCAAAAATTTCGCAATGCGGGGTCATTCGTATTTCGAAGTACCACCATATTTGACTGTCATAAAACATGGACTATTAAGTACCACCCTCCTGGGAGCTCCCAGCAACAACATCTGCTCCCAGCAGATAGCTGTAGAAACATTTGAACTCTCAGTCTCTAGATGACAGAGGTAATGCATTTCTGCCACGCCACTCAGGAGCAAGTGCGGCGATCTGTGTCATGTACGCTCATGTGTCATGGATGCAACACGAGCTCAAAGAAAGCTGTGTCAGTTTAATACAACATGAAAGCACAAACAGTCCTTTACAATGCCAGTAAAATGTATTTTATTAAAATTAGCATGTAATGACTGATGTGGGTGAATGAAGATTTCTTTATGGACCGTTTCATGGTCCACCTGTGCCTCTGCGGTGTAGGGCAGACGGTTTAAGGACTTTGGAGTTTGTTTATATTATCTCAGGTTTATGGTGAGAGAAATACTTTGACCAGTTTACCATTATGGGCCCCAGCTACTGAAGTGATTTAATGTGAAAAACAGATTTTATTACTTTAAGTAAGTACAAACAGATGCTGGGCAGTGCTTTCCATATTTTATTCTAACGGTAAATTTAAAGGGAAATGTTAAATTAACATAGATCAGAACCTGATATGTGATTAAATATGTGACTTGCTTTGAGGTGGGAGATGAACTAGAAGACTTTACAGAGTAGGTTCTTAGTAAGAGAACTGTTGTATTTTTATATCAATGTAATACGGATTAGTTTATATTAGTGTTAAAAATGAGCTACTGTGACTACTGTTGTGGAAGACAGTATATATTCTGGCATAGTCTAGACAGTGCTGTCACAATTAATCGATTTAGCAGTTTCCTGCATTATTCCTGTATTATTTATATATGAGTACAGTGGAAAACAAAGACTCTACATCATGGGCAATTACACTTTATCTCTTAATAACAGATGAGACAACAGACAAACCACAAAAAAAATATTCACAGTGGCATGCATAAGTATTTGCACCACTGATTTCTTTAAAATACATTATAGGTCTAAAGTATGTGGACTCTTGACCATGACACTCATACTGTATGTCCTTGTTGAGCATCTTATTCTAAAAGTATGACATTATTAAGGAGTTGACCCTGCCTTTACCCTTATATTTATTATTATACAGGATTTGCGCTTGTTTAGCCACAAGGGCATTAGTGAGGACATACACTGATTTCTGGCAAGCAGGTTTGGAGCATGGTGTTCGGGTGTTCACTGGGGATAAAGTCAGGGGTCAGTTCTGGCTACTTGTTCCTTGCCACCATGTCTTCATGGACCTTGCTTTCTGCAATGGGTGGTTCTCTAGATGCACGTTTGGACCTCTTAATTTCAGTAAATAGAAATTGTTACAGCATAGAAATAATTTCTAGACAAACGTGTGCCTCCAAGTTTGTGGCAAAATAAAATCCCACATATATAATTATTAGGTTCACACTTTCAATTTTCATCTTTTTCTAGGGTTTGTATTATTATACACCAAATAATCCATAATATTGAAGTTTGTGGTAAAGCAATATGGTTTGCAAAAAATATTTACAAATAAAGAATGTGAAATTTGTGAGTGCAAAGTGTTTACCTGCACTGGTGTAAAAGAAACCGTTAAAGGGTGAGGTTTTTGCTTTTGCATTTTGCTTTTTGGAAAGAAGCTTAATGCTCTATTTCACCCTCTAGTGGACGAACAGGTTTTTTCATAACTCTTTCAACTGAATAGAAAAGGATTCTAGCTTACATCACGGCTTATATATTCATTTCATGGACCAGATTAGAGCCTTAATCTTTCCATGGCCTGCCTGTATATTTGACACCCTTGCTCTACAGCTTTGTTTTTTCAGAAGTATGTGATAAAATTCCACAAAGACATAAAACAGAACGATGTCAAAGTTAATGCGACATTTTAGCTGAGCTTCACTGGCACAGCCAACGAAGAATGATGAAAAACAGCCCACGGAAGGCCACCACATGGAATACAACATCAGTGGAATTGAGTAAATGTTTGGAGTCAGAATGAAAGAGATGTGAGACTTACACAGAGACATATTTTAAATAAATGGTACAGACTGGGATGAGTCTCCTGTATGCAGATCTGCAGCAGTATTGAGAAATAGACGATACAAATGTAAAGTCATAATTTAATAATTTAAAGTGAAATACAGATTAAACAGATATTATTATTATTATTACATTTTTTTTTTTACTGTTTTTTGCTAATTGTCCAATTCTCATATTATTAAATAATATATCAAATGTGTTTCAAATCATATGGGATTTAGTTACCATATGGCTTTTAATAGATCTTACTCTCTAAATTGGTTTCAGCCAATTCCCACCAACCGTTTAGGTCTAGAGAGGGGGGAAGGCGATGACGTGCTTTCTCAGAGATAAACAGAATGTCACCATTATAACCATTAGAGATGGGAGGAAAAAAATCGATTCAGTGATATGTTTTGATTCTTTAGTAAGGCCATTCATGTACGCCCACACTGACTCCAAAATATATATATTTTTAAATACATTTTTAATTTATACGTGTTTGTATAATTAATATATTCACAGAGCACAACATCCTGTGTGGTAGGAGCAAATTATTTGCAAAGTTTGCTTGGAATTGTAACAAAATCTGAAAAAATGTATATTGAATCAAAATATTTGTAAAATATCGCATACAAATCGCATCGGCACCTAGGTATCGTGTTAATATCATATCGGGAAATCCCTGGTGTTTTCCATCCAAATAACCAGTTTTACTCTCTTGGGCTTCTGGCCATAAACGGCTGTAGCATCATTAAGATAAAAACTTGGAATCTTCCCACAATTATCCCATTCTTCACTCTTTTATTGCCTATTTAACCCCTCAACCTGTCGAAAATATAAATATTCTGGAACTGCTTTAACTGAGCAGTCTCTTTCCCCTTCTTTCTCCTTCTCCTGCCCATTCTCTCTCTCTCCTCCTTTTCACTCATATTCTTTCTCTCTTAGGAACCTCCAAAGCTCTACCCTCCTGTTTTGGCAGAGAAGAGGAAGGCTATTCGTGTGTTGTCACTCTTTGACGGAATCGCAACAGGTGAAAGGAGCAGCCACACCCTCTATGTTTTATGTTCACAGCAGGACGTTTTTCACATTACAGACCTTTTCCCCTATATAGTAGCTATACATTGCTGTATAATGACTAAAACATATTGACAAAACTGCATCCTAATGACACTGTTATACACTCTAATAGTATAAAAGGTATACATTTATACAGATCTAAGTATGTATGGACATACTGTTCAGTTTCATTACATTACACCAGTAAGAATCACTTGTGTCTATATATTTATTTAAAAAATATTATTTACATTTCTCAAATTGCATAACAGCGATATACAATATATACTCCTGTAATAGAAATTCTATACAATAAAAAAATGCACTTGTGTAAGACTAAGGCATCTGGATGGTTTTATGAAGCAGGGCTCTCGTAGTTTACTCAGTTTATGTTTGTGTGTGTGTTTAGGGCTGCTGGTGCTAAAGGAGCTAGGCATTCAAGTGGAGCGCTACATAGCCTCTGAGATATGTGAGGACTCCATCACTGTCGGTATCGTACGGCACCACGGGCGCATCATGTATGTTGGCGACGTGAGGAACGTCACACGCAAACACGTGAGTCATCCTGATAGAAATTTGTCTAATTTTGTCTAATAATTTAGAATGCCTGAAGATATTTTTAACTCTTAATTAGACTCCTGTTCATTCTTTTCCTTTTTTGTCATAGATACAAGATTGGGGACCTTTTGATCTTGTCATTGGAGGAAGCCCCTGTAATGACCTCTCTATAGTTAATCCAGCACGGAAAGGTCTCTACGGTAAAATCGTATTGCATGCAAAATCCAGACTTTTTCAGTAAACAGTTTTTGTGTATTCTAAATCATTTACAGTTAATGTTAGTTTTTATTTTGTTTTGGATGACTTGCATGTAAAGCATAAATTTGTATAGCAGTTTATTTGGATACTCTTCCCTTAATTCTTCTGTTCCTCATTTGCTTATCGCCACACACACACTCCAGAGGGCACGGGCCGGCTGTTCTTCGAGTTTTACCGGCTTTTACATGAAGCTCGTCCTAAAGAAGGAGACAACAGGCCTTTCTTCTGGCTTTTTGAGAACGTAGTGGCCATGGGGGTCAGTGACAAGAGGGACATCTCTCGCTTTTTAGAGGTGTGTTTGCTTATACTCACCACTCAGACTTACTCACACATGAAGTCTAAAGGATATAAGGACAGTGATATTCAAGCTGGATCACATGTGTCTCAGCAGTGAGCAATAAACCGTTTATTTGCTGCCACCAAGTGGCAGACTTATGGACCTTCTGTGTCTGTTAAAGCCCAAAATAATCCTAACTGTTCTTATCATTCTGTTCTCAAGATAAAATACAAACACAGTGAGTGTTAACCACATCTATTTATGGAAATAGCTGTATGTTATATAATGCAAAAGACAAAAGAACAATAGATCCATCAGAAAGAAGAGAGTTCTTTTATGTTTTTTTTCTCACACAGTTTTTCTTTATACTTCATGCTTATGAGTCATTCTATAATTATACTGTAGGAATGAAAGGAATTATAGAAATCAGTATTAATTTTTGATAAATAAACTAGATTATACAGTATATGAGTTAAGTTTATAAGTTGTCAAGCTTAATTTCTAATGACTTGTTAAATATGTTAATAAAAATAAATATTTTGTCAACTGTATTACGGACAAGTGTTGTGTCGTATAAAACGTATAAAGTACTCCACATTTGAACATTTTGAGGTTGTCTGTTTAACTGATTTGAAATGATAAATATTAAGCTTTATAATGGACAATCGGTGTCAAACAATCTGCTATCATAAAGAACAAACTTCTTTTTGGGTAAATCCACATTCCACCTTTTTAACGTTATTCACCACCACCACATCTTTTTTTTTGTACAAAGAACATTTAAAAGATTTCTGACAAAAGACCCAAACATCCCACAGTTAACAGACAAAGTAATAGAGTTGACAGGACACGTTAGAAGATTAGATTCTGATTCCACAAATTGAAGTGTCAGGCAATTAAGCTCATGAATTGAGTTCATTTGAATAGATTAAAGATATTATGGAATTTATGGAAATCAAAACATAGAAAACTTGAAGAATTTTAATTCATATTGTCCGCTGTGTCTCTCTAGTCCAGATGTGTCTCATTGGTGTCTCTCCATCGCATTTGTCTAGTTATGTGGATGTATGTTAGATTATACTAGTTGAGCATCAGTGAAATATAATACCTAAGCCCCATAGTAAATTTGCTATTTTATTTTAAAAGTCTGTTATCTCTGTTCCTCGTATCAGTGCAACCCAGTGATGATTGATGCGAAGGAAGTGTCTGCTGCCCATCGTGCTCGCTACTTCTGGGGAAACCTTCCTGGCATGAACAGGTTGGTTCAAGAATGGTGAGGGAAGAAACAGTGCTCATGCCAAAACCTTCCCTCGGTTCATCTCACCATTCTCCACAAATTCTCCTTACCATAAAGTAGAGCAGCTGTTCCTTTGTACCATCACCACTCTATGTCTCTTTCCAGTTCTCATTTAATCTATTTTCCCTCAACGTAGACCTCTGACTGCCATGAACACTGACAAACTGGACCTGCAAGACTGTCTTGAACATGGCAGGACTGCAAAGGTAGGACTGCACCTTAAATATCCTGAATGGGCAAATACCAAGTTCAGACATTTTTAACATAACTGTGAAAAAGAATTAATATTAGGTCTTATTTTTCAGTTTGATAAAGTGAGGACCATCACCACTCGGTCGAATTCCATTAAGCAGGGCAAAGATCAGCACTTCCCTGTTTACATGAATGAAAAAGAGGACATCCTGTGGTGCACTGAGATGGAAAGGTATGAAACGATTTCTCAGTCAACAGCATAACTGTTTGAAATCATGGATTTAAAAAATAGACAAATGTGAAGAATGGTCAGTTGTCTTGCCTACAGGAATATAAATGTAGCCTTACAATTTTTCCTTACAATGGGAGTACTGTAATGACAAACTCATAATCTTGGAGCTCTCTTCAAAATAATAAACACGAAAGATCTTATTGTAAAACAGCCTAGGTCCAATGTGTTAAATTTGTCCAATTTCAAAGATTGGAGAGTTGTACATTATGTAGTACTGTACAATTGGGAGTATTGGAAGACAACTCCCAGCTCAAGGGTTTGAGCCTGTATTTAGTTTCTTTTCTATGTAAAGGTTCTTCTGGGTTCTCTAATTTCTGCTCACCTCCCCAAACATGCGTACTCAGTTTGCTATATAGGTAAACCTTGGATTGGGAGCATAATTTGGTCCAGAAGAGTGCTTGTATAGTATCTCAAAGTTTCATCATCATCATCCTCGTCATCTATACCGCTTTATCCTGTATTCAGGGTCGCGGGAACCTGGAGCCTATCCCAGGAGACTTAGGGCATGAGGCAGGATACACCCTGGACAGGGTGCCAATTAGGGTTATTCTGATTCCGATACTGGTATCGGAAATGCTGCCGATACCACAAAAAAATCTGGCATCGGAATCGGCGAGTATTTGAGTCC
>JAQQZT010000005.1:17862503-17880242 GCA_030068275.1 Clarias platycephalus
ACACACCCAGGTATCGGATCAGTACTCGGTATCGGCCGATACCCTGAGCCCAAGTATCGGAATCAGTATCGGGAGGGGAAAAATGGTATCGGAACATCTCTAGTGCCAATCCATCGTTTGTGCGCGCACGACTGTGTATATGTGTGTTCGTGATGAGAGGTTGAGGAGGAGGGACGGGGCTACTGTGTAGGACGACTTTCACACGCGTGCGTGCACAAACACACTCACACAATAACACACACACAGTCACACACACACATACACACTAACGGAAACAGTTTCCTGTTAAACTTAAAAACTTTAACTTAAAGAAGTTAAACTTCTTTAACAAGGAATTTCTCTAATGACACTCGAGTGCACACGGAATCACTGCTTTCTGACAAAGAGAGATACTCTGAATTTTTAACAAGGAACCTCTCTAATGGCACTTGCTTTTGCTTTATGCGCACACGCACACACACATGGTCACAATGTTATAATAAACAGTAAATGTGCTCACGGATGTGGGCTATACGAGTGACTGAGCATGGGAGACGATTACCCATAATCCCACAGAGCGTGCGAGAGAAGAACCATTGGCTCAGTTGTGATCATGTGACGCTCGGCAGACAAAGCGCATGCGTACACGTTACTCGCATACCTCAATGAAACAGTCTACTGTACATGCAAGGCAGCAATAAATGTAGATTGTAGAAATAAAAAATGTAGAATTAATGTAAATAAACAGACTGTCCATATATGTAAGGAATAACATGACACACAACATGGTTACATGAAAATAACCCATGTTGGGGCAGGATGCGATGCTACATGATGCGACGTGGAGTGATATTATCAACCGAAGTGGATTATTTTCATATCAATGCATGGCCTGGTGTGCGAAATTACGTTAATACAACATTGATTTGCCAGCAGTAACAGTGTTGAATGACATGTTCTACCTTTTAAAAAGACAAGTTTGTTCTTGTTACCACTTAATGTTCTAGCAAAGATAAAAATGCCTTGCACGGTTGTTGTTCCTTCAACAGCATTTCCTTTTCTCTTGCTCTCACTCTTTCTCTCTTAGACCTCACCTTGCCATTTAAGCAAGACTCCTAAACTCCTCTTTCCTGAAGACTTGATGCTAGGGAACTATGCAAAGCATCATGACCATTGCAAAACACTTGACACTTCTGTGATAGATGTTAAATTAATGTCTGCTTTAGAAAAACGATTGCATTACTTAACCAATCCCACTTTGTTTTACTATTTATAAGATTATCACTCATTGCATTAGTATGTTGAAGTAGAATCAACTTAAATGTCACTTTCTTGCATTGGCACAAATTCTAGACCTAAATCTTATTGTGTAACCCAACAGTTGGACAATTCAGTATATATTTTGGACGATACCAAAACAGTTGCATTTTTTCTCAGTGTACTGTAGAACAGTGTTGTAAACTAAAAACAACAGCAGCTTGGGTAGGGCAGTGCAGGCTCAATGATTAAGGCTCTGGGTTCCTAATCAAAAGGTTGTGGGTTCAAGCCCTGACCTGAGTTGCCATTAAGTCCCTTAACCCTGTCTGCTCTAGGGATGCTGTATCATGGCTGATCCTGCCTCCTAAAAGATTTGGACATGTGTTTCAGTGTGCTGGAATACGTTTCTGTAACATACATTATAATGGTTTCAAGTGGTACTGTAACTACCTATGATTTGTTCATTTAATTACATTTGTATTGATTATATGTTCAACACACTTGACAGGTTAAAAACTAAATAAATTTCCTCAAGCATTTGGGTAAATTCAGATTGTTACAGTTTACACTGTATGCTGCTTTGTTACAGCTGGAAATATGGTCTGAGCCATTATATATAGCATATCGCACACCTTCTAACCAATCAAATCAAAGCCTTTAACTGAGCTGTGGTATAAATATTGAATTTAACATGTCTGGTGACGGTCATCATCCAGCCTATTAATTGACTCCCAGGAACATATAAATGTCCATGCTTGTGGATTTTTTTAAGTTCATAATGCATAGTATGTCATTTTCTGTGAAGAACTAATAACTTTTACTAGTTCCATAGAGCTTGATACACTATGGCACTGCTGTATAAATTGAGAACTGAAGCCTCATTCCAATCATTCTCCCTCTTTGAATTCTTGTCCCTCAGGATATTTGGCTTTCCCGTCCACTACACAGACGTGTCCAACATGAGTCGATTGGCGAGACAGAGGCTTCTAGGTCGCTCGTGGAGTGTCCCGGTCATCCGCCACCTGTTTGCACCACTCAAAGAGTATTTCGCCTGTATGTGAAAGTCAGCGCAGCGAGGAGTCGAGAATCCCAAACTGGTGTATGAAATAAGAGCCTTGTATATTATTTACAACATAAACATCAAAGTAGGTATTTCATCGTATTTCATTTTTTAATATTTGACTTTTTTTTAAAATTCTATTTAATTGTTTTTTTGTTTGTTTGTTTTTGGTAATTCATTTTACTTTTTAGCAGTGTTATCCAGAATTTGAATTGATTTATGTGTGCAAGCTATACTTGAGATGGGGCCTCCTATCAAGGCATTGAGAGACAAATAATGGAAATAAAGTATATCATTCATTTCACCATCATAAGTTATGAAAAGTCTGAGTTAGGGACTTTTCAGCAATCGGGCTAGGTTGGGCTACAAGTTGAACGGGCTGCTTGAACGCTCGCCTTTCCTTTCCTCTGAGCAACTGAGCCTTTGGCGAGAGCAAAAAAATAACAACAACAACAAAAAATTCACAGACGAAAAATGGTGTCTTTCTCTTCCATGTCAGGGGAGCTCTGTCTTAACCAATCCAAAACACCACATCACAAATACCTCTTTGTTCACAGTTTCTATACACAATGGTAATTAAAGGTACTACTGTAATAGGTGACAATATGGTGCTTCAAGGTGGTGAAAAACATTGCAACTCATGTGGTGCTACTACTTCAGACTAGATGTGGTCACCTTTAGACCATTAGCCAGGTTTAAAAAGAAAAAAAAAAAAAACATCAGAAAGTGACTCTAAACAAGATTCGTCAAGCCAGGTCTGCCACATCTCATTTTATATCTTTTACAGCCTTTTTTTACAATAACGTACTGGTGCTCTGTGTAAAACCTCAGCCTCACAGTCACTGAGGTCAGTTTCCTGCATCCATGCACACACAAAACCTGCTGCCCTGCCACATGGGCCGTGATGTTTTTTTTCTCCTCTATACCTTGAGATAGAAGGCTGTGTCAAGCTACTTTTTTTTCCTAGCTTCACACAAGCCGGAATCATTACTGTACAACTCATAGCATGCGTGGCGGTCGCAGGGAGGGCGGTGTTGGGTTTGCTCCTGGCCTGCTGAACCCCTCTCTATAGTGCCTCTCGCAGGCTATCCTCAGTCAGGTGCAACACTTTTAACAATGGTGCGGCTTCACAATGTTCTTCTACCTTTTTATAGCTAATTGTTTTGTGCTGTGTTACCAACAATACCAAGCACTTTTGTATATGTATACTTCTTTTTATTTCAGTTTAAATTTTTTGGAATATTTCTCCTTGACTCTTGTGAATCTTTTTTTTTTTTTTTAAATTGTTTGTTATGGTCTATGATGTGAAATGCTCTTAGCATTATATATATGAGGTAGTTCTTTTTATTTCTGTACAGTAGGGCTGTGCCAATAGATGTGAAAGAATGGGTTAGTAGGATAGGGGAGAAATTCACCTGTCAATCTGGTGAATTGGCTACATGAAAAAAAGCCACCCTTTCCCACGTCCTCATCTGCTACAGTGATATTTCGTCATAATTCACGTTAGGAAAGTTACTGTCTGCTCTCAGTGTAGTGCGTATATGAGCCGTACAGTACGTATGTTCTCTAGATATCCCATCAGGTCATTTCTTTTCTACAGCTTAACTGATGCTTCTCTCGTGTTGTCGATAGTGATGTTTAGTTTCTCCCTTTAATCTAATGCTTTATCCTGGCAAGGGTCGCAGCGACTCCGGAGGCTATCCCAGGAAACCTGCAGTGGCCAGTTTATATTAGTCGAAATTAAGACGGTGTATGCAGGCTTAAATATAACTGACCTGTCAGTGCCGAACTTATATTCTCATAGCCCTATATTATGATTGAGTTTTGGGAGTCTGTGAATTTGTTTAGAATTCTAGAAAAAGTCTGTGTGCATTTTAAATTATTCTGCTTAGTACAGATTTGCAAATTGGCCAACTGTCATAAATCAGACTACAGAAACAAAAAATTTGATTGTTTTTTATTTAAGGCATTGTACTGCATACAGGCCTTATTTTATTTTTTATTTCCATTAGTTAATTACTCCTTAGTTCAGTACTCCTTGTGTATTCTCTAAATGATATCGATGGCCATATTTTTTGTACATTTTGTACATAGAATATGTTTGTTGCTGTGTTCGTTTTAAAATTACCTATGAGATGTACAAATATAATTCTGTGCTAATATATATAATTGATTCAGAAAGTCTCACATTGCAAAGAGAGGGGTAATTAACATAACTGCAACTTAAAAAATTGACATAAGCTATGGAGCAGTGGGGTGGGAGGAGGACCGTTGGTGTTTCATATTTGTATGTCAGGCATTGGATAAAGAAAGCAAAAGAATGATTTTTAACAGTAGATGGACACTTCCGTCTTTACTGCACAGCCCTACATACAAATCAAGTCTCTTTAATTTGCATTTAATTCTTTTTTAAATACTAAAAGGGGGATTGTAGGTGTTTCCTAAGGTGCTAAACATTTTATCAAATTGAAAATGATGTATTATTTGGACAAACTTGTCTTGACAATGACTGTTTTTATGTTTCTTTTAGTATTGGAAAAGCACTATTATTTTACTCTCTCATATAAATATATTAACAAAGGCATTTTAACTTTGTACTTGAAAAAAATGATGAAAAGATTCTTATATTGTTTTAGAATAGATCTTGCTGTAGTTGGTGCTTATCTGTGGGAAAAAATCATGTACTCATATTGGGAAGTAAGAAAAGAATTGTAATCAATTGATCTTGCTGTTAACATGTACTTGCTTATTATCCAGGCAACATTGTTTTAAGTCCTACATTCCGTGGCATATATCCAGCCCTCCAACTTTTTATTTTATTTTATTTTTTATTAAATCATTGTTTATTTTATATTTTTGGCTTTGGTGGCCTGTTTGTTTGCTATTGTAACAGTTTCCTGTATACCCTTATTATATATACAGTATATACATACTTTATATATATACTCAGTGTCCTCCAGAGTTATTGGCACCCTTCATAAGTATGAGCAACAATCTCTAAATAAGTATTACACAATCATTTTTTATTTTTTCCACACAAACAATAGGATTATTTATATTTGTTCTTACAAAAATCTTATTGGAAATATTTTTAAATAATAGAATTTCATATTTTTAAAAACGTGCCAAAATTATTGACAGCCCCAATAAATGTTTTAATAAATGGAAACAAATTATATTTAAAAAAATGGATCTGTGTTGTTCACTTTAACATGTCTTGGTTTTCTGATAGATGCAAAAAAGACAGCTGTTTGTTAACCCAGACAAATCAGGTATGAATATATAAACATACATAATAAGTAAAAAAACAACAACAACCATTAAACGCAGCTGGGGCTAGAACATAAAAATGCCTGAAACAGTTGAATATATTCCATAATTCAGACCTGTAACCACAACCAGGCAAAGGATGCTGAAACAGTCAAAAGGTCAAGCTTAAATTTATTATTTTTTTTAGATGTGAAAATATATCATTGGGATCGTTGATGTCTTGGGGCATATTATGATCCATGGTTCAGGGGAAGATTGACAACATCATGAATTCTAATAGTTATTAAGATACTTCAGTCTAAATCCTGGTGTTTCTGCCAGGATATTTGGCCTTGTTCATAGATTGATTACCAAGATGTTGAGCCAAACAACTACACTGCAAAATCAGTATATTGCAATGACGATCTCAGGCGCTGAACCTCAAAGTGTTTGCATGGAAAAGTGTCCCAGATCCCTACCGGTGTCTCCATCCTCGTCAGGCATTTAGGAAACAGTCACAGTGCTGCAATTCTGTCCAGGGCAGGTGTCACAAAATATTCATGCAAGTTAACATTTTATAGGAAAATGTAAAAATGCACTACTTTTTTTTATAGGTTTAAGCTCAAAATATTGCACAATATTTTTTATAAATTAAGGTTTGCTCATTTTCATGAATCATGCCAGTGATTCTGGAGAGCACTGTATATGTTTTTTTCCTCAGTGACACTGTTAATTAGTGTGACCTCTTTTGTGTCATAACTGTTTTCAAGCCTTTTCTCATTTTGAGATCAGCTCATACAGCAGATGTAGCAGTCATTCTCCACCTCTACTCCCTCTCTCTTCTGTTTTGTGCCCAGAACTAAGAAAAAAGGCTCCTTATGTACTTGTGCTGGGGAACACTTGAATAAATGTATTGTTTTTTGTGCAAAAAGAAGCTGTTTTTTTTTTTTTTTTATCAACTTTTCCCTTGAGTAAAAGCAACACTTCTAACAGCAAAAACCTTTTTCTTGAAACAGTCATTTTAATTCATAAATGCGTCCATTTACAGCCCGCACAGGAGACGCTGGAGCATAACCAGTTTCCATAATTCTATATTCTTGTAATGGCAGACATGCCAACATTCTTAAACAAAACAGTTTAAAATCTTTAAGTGCTTGCCTTTTCAAAACCTCAGACCTTACAAGAGCTTATATTTGGAGAACTGGTTTGGAGGAAACTCAAATTTACACAAATTTTCCATGTACCTCAAATGTTGCAGAGACATGTTAGGTGCCAACTTTAACCTAGTATTTGACTAGAGCTGCAAGAACAAGCCATCTAACCTATTTTAATATATATTATGACAAAGGAACAAAATAAGTTTATTTAAGACCACAAACCAGCGTGGTTGAGACATTTGTGATGATTTAGCATTTAGGTTAGTAGTCACACAATGTGTAAGTTACTTACTGTAATATGAGGGGAAATCCTGGACATTGTCTTGAATGATTTAATATTGTCAGCTCTAGAATTACTGGCACCTTTCAGGAGAATAGGTAAAAAAAAAAGCTGTATATTAAATACTGAATTTTACTTTTATATTTAAAAGTATATTTTTCATTTAAATGAAAAAAAAAAAACATTTGCTTTTAATAATCATACTTTCAGTAACAGCAATTCTTCTCAAAAGCATTTTTGGAAAAAATATTAATATCTCTAAAAAGTATTAAATAAAAACCAGGGAAATTAAATGGTAAGTTTTTTAAAATAGTTTCAGCGACAACAAACTCCTCATGTGATATTGTGTTTTATAAATGTTATACATTAATCATATATAGTGCATATTTTTTTATTACTCCTGTGAATTCTGAGTGGTTAGAAGCTGTTGATTAAATTTCTACATCAGCAGCTCTGAAAGTAGTTCTGGCTCAAGTCAAATCACAAGTTTATGGTAATGTGTTAATATTTCAATGCTAATAACTAGAAACTAAATACTATGGAACCTAAGACAAATAGTAAACAGATTAAAAACATATGGTTATGTAACTATTAAGTACAATTAAGTAAAGTTATTGTAATATGGTGAATCTTTTTGTAAAAATGTTTTCTTAATTTATTAAAGGGGTCTTGAGGACAGTGCTTTATATCAGTAAGTAATGAGGGGTTTTCAAGTCAAACCGGGACCTTTGTTTGTGCAGAATGATAAAACAGTTATGAGAGTACAAACTACTGTACCTGTATTTCTCTATATAAAGCCCTGCTACACTAATGAACTTATCCGAGTATTTCACTAGTGCTTGGATATCATCAAGGTAGTCTGTTTTATCAGTATGCCGGAGCCATGATTGGACTGCTTGCTTGCCGTCTGAAAAGCTGGCCTCCCAGGAACTCCTTTAATGGCCAAAACATGTATAAAATGCTTGGAGCGAGGTCTAGACTATACAGGGGATGTAGCAAAAACTCTCAGCTGACTTCCTGTAAAGTATAAATATTGTTACTAAATGGTTGTGTGTACAGTTCCCACAGATACGTCTCTTCCACATGTTGGCCATAAGGTATTAAAGTTATCCCAAATAATCAAGCATTCAAATGGTTAAATGTTCATGAGAAGGACTGCAGTGGGCTTTAAAATGTTTGCACCATTTAAATGTTTTTGTTCCTAGGATTCTCATCATCGTACTGTGTTTGACGTCTTCTGTGAATGTCAATCGTTTTTATGCTTTTGTTTCAGAGAATTTTGATCACAAATGTGAGAAAAATGACTTGGTTTAATAAAGGGTCTGGAAAAATAATTTCCCATCACAGAAAATGTATCAGAACAGGGCACTTTAAAATTCTTGTTTCACAACAAGAAACGTAAGTATAAACGGTTAAATGATACATGATATATCCTTAGTAATGTGTTCAAAATTACCATTAAGGGTAAATAACTATGTTATAAGAATAGTGAAACTTCAGGTATGTGTTGCTGTCTCAGAAAACAGGTAAAGTACTGTACGTGCTACCATCACCAGCGAATGGAGTGTGTGGTCAACTCGCTCAAGGTGCTCCAATGTTTGGGCAGCCCCTACTTTCACCTATCGTATGTGTCGTCGCTGTAGATGTTCTGCAGTCTGTTCTAGGGTTTCGGTAGCTATGAGCTCAGCCTGACATACTCCTTTTCACAGTTGGTGAGAAATGCCTGTGATGGGACTTCCTTCAAACATGGGCGACTGGCCAGCAAATAAACTGTAAAAAATTTCTGTTTTATACATAGAGAAGATATATTGTTAGGCCTACATTATATGGACAAAAGTATTTGGCCAAACCTGCATTGACATTGTATCCAAACACGGTACATAATGTATACTTCAATACAGAGTTTCCCTTTTGCAGCTATAACAGCTTCCATTCTTCTTGGAAGGCTGTCCACAAGATTATGGAGTGTTTCTGTGGGAATTCAGGCCCATTTATTCTGTAGAGCGTTCATGAGGTCAGGCACTGATAACGCCTGGCTCGCAATCTCCGTTCTAGTTCATCCCTAAGGTGCTCGATTGGCTCTCTGCAGGCCAGTCAAGTTCTTCCACATCGAACTCACCAAACCATGTCTTTCTAGTCCTTGCTTTGTGCACTGGGGCACTGTCATATTGGAATAGAAAAGGTCCTTCATCCGGAGATTGCAAGTTCGTTTCCCTGGTGATGTAGCCTCCTGGGGCCAAGGGAGACGGCTGATTGGCCGAGCTCTCTCAGCGGGATGCGGTGGGAGACACTTAGCGCTCTCACATCAATCACAGCTCTACAGCCAGTCATGGGCGTCGGTTAGCTCATGCAAGCGGAAGGAGCAGATAGCGTTGTCCTCCAAGAGTGCTACGCTGCAGTAACACATGCGCTGTTTGAAAAGATGCGGTCAGCTAGCTTCACATGGTTCGGAGGAAACATGTGATAGTTTTCGGCCCTTCACTGGGGACAAAGGGCCTGATTAAAACACCTGAATTCAATAATATAATTATATATATAATTCTATAATATGTACTTATATACCAAATACTTATGTCCATATTATCTATCTATCTATCTATCTATCTATCTATCTATCTATCTATCTATCTATCTATCTATCTATCTATCTATCTATCTAGGTAATTTGCGTATGTTAAAGTAATATACTCCTCTCTATAATTATTAACTGTTCACTGGAAGTATGCATTTCTAAACTATATTGGTATAGTTTTTTATATTTAATTAGTTTTTTCTTACATCATTAAACCAAGACTTGTTAAAGAAATTTTTACTGAAGACATGGGAGATTAATTGGGATGACATCTGATTATAGGTTTGTATAAATATTAATGCAGATGAATGATTTAAGGCTGCTGAGATACTGAGGTAACTACAGGTGTCATTTCAACATTAGCACTTGTTCTGCTTTTCGACACGCTCAGTTCTGGGTTCTTGTCATCTTTCACTGTTTTATTTGATACTGATATAATATTTTCCTGTTAGAAACCAATCTTAATAATTATCCCCACATTTCTTGTTTTAGCTCAAGCTAACCCGTACACTATATCTATGTCTATGTATGAACGCTCTTCTTAAAACCCACCCCCCCCTCTTTGAAAATGCACAATGGTACATACCGAGGGTAACAGGCCACGCCCAGTCTGCGTTTTGATTCGCTGCTGGTACGACCGTCTTCGTTTTTCTGCATTGTGATTGGTCGGCTAGCGGCTCGCGCTGCGTGGATGCTGCGGACGTAAGGTTTTTCCAAGCTGGAGCGACCGGAGCATCTGCCTGCGTCTGCCTGCGGGTGTCAGTCAGCGTTATCGTCACACACCACTGAAACACTGCTCCTGGGAATATAACAAAGGAGGTAAGAGGTTTACGGATACTCTCTAAGTAGAGCTTTACGTAGTTAGGCTGTTTTGGAGGACGCTGCCTCGGTGACAGTTGCACGTCTCGAGCCTGTTTTCTGTAAACGGCTGCCATCAGGGCTTGGTCCGTTTCTACCCTCAGATCCGTTTCCATCCGGAGATCCGCCCTCAATCCGGGTGTGACAGGATTTGCGCACTCGTTGTAAATGTTAATCATAAATGTTTGGACTGAGATACAGCACAGTGTTTAGTTTTTCCTCAGGAATGGGAGCAGAGCTATAAACATGATTGATGACCCTCCATGGCCGTCCTAACATAATCTCACTGATACATCCTTCATTTAAAAAAAAAAAAAAAAAAAAAATGGACTCCTTTTCTTAACGGTTGTTTTTTGCGATCCGGTGTCATACGTTTATCAGGATGTGTGCTATGCATCCTGTCATGCATGTCTCTGTTTAGTGGAAGGGCTTGGCCACCCTCTTTGTGTGTGAGATCTGCTCTATCATAACATCCATGTGGAATGCAGCTTCCCATCGACTTGTACACACACACACACACACACACACACGTACAGAGCTCATGCAGATTTCTCTCTGCCATCAGGAAGGGAAAAAATTCCTTGCCACATCATGAGCATTTTTAATGCAAAGAAAGCATGAATTATATACAAGAACATCACACATGATAATTTTTTCCCACACTGGTGTTAGTGAATGCAGGCACCAGAAATCACTTGGCTATGTCTAGTTCCTGTAGTGCATGTGCATGGAATGAGCTGAACTGAGAAGTGGGTCATGGCAAAAAATCTGCCTGTGTGAGCCGTGGCGAGGAACAAATGTGTGACTAATTTGTCTCTAAGGTCCTCTCCGAGGACATGGATGGACGTAGCATGTGGACTTCGCTGCTGCTGCTGCTGCTTGCTTAATATAGTTCAGACAGAGGCGAGATGACACACCCATCCCCACCAGATCCCTTGGCTACCCTCCTCCTCACCCAATCATGGGGGTATAGAGGGGTGGGTGTTACACGGTACCCTCTTTCCATGACTTCATCCTGCTCGCACCAGGGCTTGCACAGCCGAATGGAATCAAAAGCTTTGCCACGCCTCTGCACTTTACTCTGTACGATCTGGGTCAGAACCGCCCTGACTCACTGCATCACCATTTCTTTGTAAGTGCTGATGCTGCTGTTTGGCCCACTGGACGATTTTTTTATTTGTTTATTACCATCATGCCTGTGGGTCACATCATTATCAATATGAAGCATTAAATGTAGTAATTCTGATGATTTATATTCACATTCATGTAATATCGATTTGCTGCAGTGCTTGGCCAAGCCAGTAGCTAGTGCAGTAATTAGATTTTATTATAGCGGTGCTTGAAGTCCCAGTCTAAACTGGGATTATACTCTGTGGAATTAAACCTGGCTTTTCTCCTTAGAAGTCCCAGACTCTTTTATTTTTCTAAGGCAAGCCTTACTGCACAGAAATGCTAGCATTTGGAAAACCTATTATTAGAGTACTTGTAGTACATTTCAACAAGTATTGTACATGTTTGTTAAGATCGCTTTTGCTCATTTGGTCCATATCATAATGAACACTGGTATAAACACAGGTTTTAAAAAGCAGAAACATTTTTATCTGTTTCAGTATAATCCTACAGCGGTTGGTCTCTGAAAGGTGGAATCATGTCTGCTGGTCCGGCGACGTTGCGCATCCTCATAAAGGGAGGCAAAGTGGTGAATGATGACTTCACGCAGGAAGCGGACGTGTACATCGAGAACGGCATCATTCAGCAGGTGGGCAAAGAGCTGATGATCCCAGGCGGTGCCAAGGTGATAGACGCCACTGGAAAGCTGGTGCTTCCCGGGGGCATCGACACCAGCGTTCACCTGCAGGAGAGCTTCATGAACGCCACCACTGCTGATGACTTTTACAGTGGCACCAAGGTATGGCGTGGCGTTGAATTGTTCTCAATGCATTTCTGACAAATTTCACAATTAGGGAATAAAACCTGAGGGGGAAAATAGTAATCAGCGGCAGTGTGGTGCTATTTAATGGAACTATTTTCCATTAATACCACTTCTTGAATTGCTCTAAACAGGTATTCCTTCTATAGCTATAGCTATAGAAAATAATAATAAAATAGAGACAATTGCTGGAGAAATATTGAAGTAGGGGTGTATCGGTTTTCCTGGACAAAATAATTAAAAACAGCTTTTTTGGCTATAGGGTTTCTGGTTATGTGAGGCGAGGGGGCGTAGTTTGGCCTGCTTATCTTAGCAACGCCTCTGGCTGTATGGCTGGATCTCACACACAGACTCTATAACCCAATAACTTACATTTCCTTAAATGGAAAGTCACTGCTTTTTTGTATATATTTCTGGAATTGCATTCATTTTTGTCTCATCATAAACAACAATCATTAAAGATAAGGAATGTCATAAAGTTAGAGAGGCTTAAGATTAGGATGGTTTGGACATGTGCAGAGGAGGGATGAGGGATATATCAGGAGGAGATTGAGATTGAGCAGATAGAGCTACTATACAGGAGGAGAAGAGGAAGGTCCAAGGGGAGGTTTATGGATGTGGTAAGGGAGGACATGCAGGAGGTTGGAGTGATGAACAAAGGTGTGCAGCCAAAAGGCTGAACAGGGAGCAGCCAAAAGAGGAAGAAGAAGAATGTCATATACTGTAGGCATGGTGGCTTAGTGATTAGTGGGGTCGGGGGTTTGAATCTTACCTGTGTGTGTGTGTGTGTGTGTGTGTGTGTGTGTGTGTGTGTGTGTGTGTGTGTGTGTGTGTGTGACGTTTGCGTGTTCTCTCCATGCTTGGTTGTTTTTCTCCCACAGTCTAAAGACCTGTGGTGTAGTCTGATTGGCAATTCCAAATTGTCTGCAGTGTATGATCGGGTGTGTGTGTGTGTTTGTGCTTGTGGCCTATGATGAGTTGCCTCCCTATCCAGGATGTGCCCCGCCTTGTGCCGTAGGTTGCCTGGTATCCTGGAATAAGCAGCATAAGCAGCACAGATAGTGAATAAATGTCATTTAAAATTTAAACTCTGTTCAACATAACAAATATTATTTAATAATAACTATAAGTACAATGATATAGAAAAGTGTGTATTTGTGATAGTAAGGAATGCCAATTTGGTTATGGCAATATGTTTTATTATTATTATTATTATTATTATTATTGCATGTTTATAACAGTTGAATTTATATTAAAGTTATTATAACTGTTTCACTTATTTAATGTCTACCACCACTGTTCAGTTAAATTTTTTTGTTACTTTTTATAAATTTTTTCTGTATCAGCATGAACAATGTTTTTTTTTTTTTTTTTTGCAAACAAAGACTTGAACATCACTTGTGACAACCAGGACAAAGAACAAACCAAAAACACAGAAACAACTAATACCAACGAATGTGAACTGACAGAAAGAGGGGAACTTGCTGTATGGTGATTTCAGGAATGTATCTTTATTTCATGTCAGGAACCATTATTGCTTCGTTCAAGAGCTGCTATTAAAATCTTCCCTTCTACGTAATACCCGAGCGGTTATTCCACATGCAGATGTCTTTGCGTCCATCGAGGCAGATTCCACTCCGCTGACTCTGTTGTGAAATTGTATCCGATGTCTTCCGTAGATGTCTGGGGCCAAAGTAATACACGGATGGATTTTTTTTTTTGCCCTCCACACTAAAGAGACCTACCATCTGCTGGGTCTTTTTACCCTAAAAGCCCAGTAAGCTTTTATTCCTGAGTGACCTGGTGTGGCGGTAGTTCTCAAATTACTGGGAGGATGTAGCAAGATGCTCAGAAAGGCATGAAATGCATTTTATTTATCTATAAATATGTAAAGAAAAATTACTCTTTGTTTCACACTGTGATATAAAGCATTCAGCTTTTTTGATTTTACAATATAATTTTATAATCTTGTAGGAGGCTGCTTCATCCAATCTAATGCCATGGGTTGGTTAGAAAGCACTGAAAAGTGAGAGTTTGGATGATTCACCCAGTCCGAATGCGCTCATACTGTACACACACATGCACATGTCTGAGAACACTGTCATGTTAAAGATGACAAACGAATCAGTTGTTATCTGAACTGTGCTTGTTAGACCCTGGCGACACAAGTGGTAATCCCCCCCTCCACCCAGTCCACATTACTACCGCGATCCCGGCCAAGCACAGACACAAATGCAGATCAGATTCCGTTACCATAGATACAGCGGGAGCCGCTGCTAAGACTGCTGCAAAAGCCTTTCACTCGCACCATTGTACAGGGAGACAATGGTGCTCAATCCCACACCCCTTTCAGAGGACGCTGGTGCATTCCCCTGTGCCAGCTGACAGATGGAAGAAGACCCTCATGCAAGCCAAGAATTATGGGAAAGCTCGTTCTTCTCTTAGTTTTCATACCGTTACAGTTCATTCTAATGAGCTGAGCATGGATTCCAAAAATAGTACAGTACTCTTTAAGATGTGAGATGAGTAAGAATCTCACATCTTAATTGTGATGTTATTGATCGCTCATTAAAAAAAAAAATCGAAATAACTAGCCTGACCCATTTTAAAGACTGTGTTTAAATATTTTACAACAAAAATGTCATTTTTCACTTTTAATATAGTGTAGGCTGCTGAGTGCACAAATTAATATTTTTTCAATCAAATCACATTTTTTTCATTTTTTTGATAGAAAAAACGGTCAATTGGTTGTTCCATGAGCATTCGATTCAACAATACTGATGTTTACTGTCTCCTGATTCTCCTAAAGCATCTATATTTCTTACTTGTTTTAAAGTATCAAAATTAGGGCTGGGCCGATAAACGATATCATATCGAATCGCGATTTATTTTATTTTAATAACGATGATAAGCTCTAGACATTTTTTGCTCGATATGGATTAATCTAAGAGCCAATCACACAGCAGAACAATACAACAGCCAATCAGCGTGCAGCTTGCGCGTGCCGTGCACGTCAAAGTTAATTTCCTACCGCACTTTGTAAAGCAAACTTGACACCAGGACGACAAAACAAATGAGTAGAAGCAGCGACGAAAGTGAATCTAACCTCGAGTTATTATCCAAAGATGTTGAAGTTGTCGACAAAAAAGGTAGCACGAATTCCATTATATGGAAGTGGTTTGGCTATCTGAAAAATGACGAGGCACAGATTAAAACGATCTGTAAAATATGTCGTTGGTCTGTGAAAACCAAGACTGGCAACACAACCAACCTATTCCATCACCTAAAAAAGCATCACCGAAACAACCACACTGATAGGATGAAAATGCGGGCCGATGCTACTCCATCAACTAGCAGGGCTATCAGTGGGGCTGTACCAAAGCAGAAATCGATCGTGTCGTCTTTCGTGGCCATTACACCTTATGAAAGTTCCAAAAGGAGCAAGGATATAACCAGGGCCGTTTCTAACTTTCTAGCGAAAGATATGATGCCCCTAAGCACAGTAGAACAAGACGGCTGCATCTAGCCATTAGTAAGTTAAGCATCTACTAAAGTTAAAGTTTTCAGTGCTAAAACAGCATATGAGGATTTATAATATATCCTACGATTTCACAGCATTTAAGGCTATCATGTTTGACTGCATAATTTAGAAAATGCTGTTGTATTCACACTGCCCTAACAAACACCAACTTGCGTGTGGGTGTGCGCTGTAAAGGCAGATATAAATAAATAAATCTCGTCTAGACCTGCTTGACGCTATTTAATAAATATGCATATAAATTAAGCATGTTACATGGCGTTAATGTTTTAAAAAGTGAGTAATGCATCTGCTCTACAATAATGTGATAATTTCTCATAATTCATTCCATTTTTGTTGTCATGCTTAAGCCATTATGTCAGTTTATTGGGGCAGTGTGAAATAGCTTTTATTTAACTCCGAATTGTGGGATAAAAAGACAGCCCTAGTGTGTGTGGTCTAAATGTTGTTTCTCATTATTGTTTGAAAATCTCAAAACATTGTAATTTATCATCACAAAATACTTTTTATAAAAATCTTTGCCTTGTAAAGATTCTGAGCATGTGCCTATAGTATCTTAATTTTTTAGGCCAAATCTGTCATCTGTTTTTGTTAATAAACTATACTTTAAAATGTAATTTAATGAACCCTTTAATTTTTGTGGCTTCAGTCATTGTTGGTATACTCTTTTAAAGCTGGCAGCATTAACAACTTATATCGAAATATATTAACAGCTTATATCGAAATATATATCGTTCAATATGGGGAAAAATTATAGAGATTACATTTTTGCCATATCGCCCAGCCCTACCTTGAAGTATACCTTGGTTTTCACACTCAAACGTTGTGCTCTATATGTGACTATCTCTGGTTCTGTGTCTGTGTGTAAGAAGAGGTAGAACTCATAATGAATATTACATGGAAATAAGGTGGCACCTAGGGATGGGAATCACCAGTCAGGAATTTTTTTTTCAGATTTTCTCACTTAAGAGTTTAACAATTAACTTCAACTCAAATTAAGCAAAAGAAACCTCATTTTTACTGAGCAGCATGATTCTCTGTCATCCACCATAATTATTTCTAAATAAACTTGGCAAATAATTCACTCGTACTCCATGAGATTCAATTCAATTCAATTTGTATTGCGCTTTTAACAACTTTCATTGTCGCAAATCAGATGGAAGTGTGTAAACAATTTAGAGGGCACTATGTGTAGTATTATAAAGAAATTATGACTTTTTTTGCCTCAAAAGGTTTTAAAAAAAAAAGAAGAAAAAAAAAAACTTGACAGTGAGCACATGCAGTTTTCGACTAATAAGCATGTGCAGTGTTTTGAGACTGGTGTAAGTGTGTGTAATGAGTGGGCTTGAGACTAATTTGTTAACTTTTTGGAGGCTTTCACTACTCATGGCCAATCAAACTGAAAAACAGTCAATTCTGGTCACTGGTTGATCGACCGATTCATCTACTCACTTCAATTTTTAAAGCGCTTTTAACAATTGTCATTGTCGCAAAGTAGCTTTACACAATCAAAAGAAAATTATGGAATTAATTTAATCAATTCTAGAGTCAATGTAGCGATACATGAATCGCCACACAAAAGAACTGCGGTTCATAACTCAATCGATTACGCATAACCCCCCTCCCCCATCTCTAGTGACTCCCAACTGTGTTTGGCGCCTTGGCAGCAAATAAAGACTAATAAATATAAAAAGAATGATAAGCTTTGTGGTCATAGGCTACTTGTTTAAAAGTAAATGCCCCATACTTTCTTCTTTATCTGATTGATATGAATATAACAAAGTGCCCTAATGATGTTTCTTAAAACTCGAAGGACAAAAAAAAGAAACAAAGGGGGGGGGGGGGGGGGGGGGTACCAC
>JAQQZT010000005.1:17887218-17903465 GCA_030068275.1 Clarias platycephalus
TGTAATTTAATGAACCCTTTAATTTTTGTGGCTTCAGTCATTGTTGGTATACTCTTTTA
Organism: Clarias platycephalus; assembly: GCA_030068275.1. NCBI lineage: Eukaryota > Metazoa > Chordata > Actinopteri > Siluriformes > Clariidae > Clarias > Clarias platycephalus. The sequence goes on from JAQQZT010000005.1 coordinate 17,887,278, forward strand.
AAGCTGGCAGCATTAACAGCTTATATCGGAATATATATCGTTACCGTTCAATACAGGTATGGGGAAAAATTATCGAGATAAAATTTTTGCCATATCGCCCAGTCCTAATTAAAACCCTCTAAAATTATCGAATAAACTCTGTATAAGTCCCGATGTTGATTGTTCAAATATACAAGCCACATTGCTTAATTTCAAATTTTACACCACGGTGGGGTAGTGGTTAGCACTGTCGCCTTGCACCTCCAGGGCCAGGGTTCGATTCCCGGCCAGGTTTGATTCCCGTCTCAGTGTGCATGGAGTTTGCATGTTCTCCCTGTGCTTGGTGGGCTTCCTCCGGGTACTCCGGTTTCCTCCCACAGTCCAAAGATATGCAGGTTAGACTAATTGGCTTTCCTAAATTGCCCGTATGAATGAGTGAGTGAATGTGTGTTTGCCCTGCGATGGATTGGAACCCTGTCCAGGGTGTACCCCATCTCATGCCGTAGGAATCCTGGGATAGGCTCCAGGCCCCCCGCGACCCTGAATACAGGATTAAGTGGTATAGAAGATGAGTGAGTTAGTGGGTGGGTTTGCTTGTCATGACCCTGGAACCCTATTTGGTTCACATTTATTATTACAAGTGACTTTTATCTGACTCTAATGAGGATGTATCTATCTGCTGTATGCGCAAATCGATAGATCTTTACTCGTGCCATCTGGGTTAAAATACGCCATGGGACCACTCGTTCATTTCAAAACAGTTTATGCGATTTTAGCTAAAAATATGCCTGGTATTTTGTTCTGGAGGATGGAAAAATTGAACAGCTGGGAGAAACTAAGTACCTTGCTCCATGCTACAACTGTTTGCTGTATGAGACCGGTCCTTCTGCAGAAGTTTCAATAAACCGCTGTAACGTTGCTTTTAGCCAGTGAATGACTTACTTGTGTTTATAGTTTTCAGGATTTCCACCACGGTAGTTACTCGGCTGTATTACTTGAGGTTTAGAATAGAGGTTGCAGAAGTACACAAACTCAATACTCAAGTAAATTTTAGTCAAGTCCTTGACTAAAAATGTACTCCATTAGAAATACCATTTACTGTACATTTGTTACTCTAGTTAAAGTACTAAGTAAGGCAACACTGTGGCGTAGTGGTTAGCACTGTGACCTCGCACCTCCAAGGTCTGGATTCGATTCCCTCCTCATGTGGAGTTTGCATGTTCTCCCCGTGCTCAGTGGGTTTCCTCCAGGTAGTCCAGGTTTCTCCCACAGTCCAAAGACATGCATATTAGGTTAAATGGAATTCTTGTATGTGTGTGGTGTGTGTGCCCTGTGATGGATTGGCACCATGTCCAGGGTGTACCCTGCCTCATGCCCAAAATCTCCTGGGAAAGGTTCCAGAAGTAAAACCCTGTCATACTGTATATGGGAACTACTCAAGTAAAGTACAGATACATAAAAAAAATACAGTTAAGTAGAGTAACGGAGTATTTCTACTATTATATCATTAAATGCCACCTCTGGGCCAGAAGAGGAAAGAAAGCCAGACGACTTGTTTTAGCTTTTTTTGGCAGCTATTGTTAGCAGTGCTGTGAAATCAACCGTCTGTCAGTGCTGACTGATGATGTCAGCGCAATCTGCATGCACAGAGGAAAAAAAGTCGCGTGAAGCATAGTCTGTCCGTTCTCATTCAAGTCGCATGGCCGCAAATCAGATATGTAACCTATTAGAAAGTGACTCAGATCTGATCTGTAAAACTGATCAGATTAGTTCATTCAGACAGCCATAAAAATAAGATCTGTGTCACATTAGGGTAAAAAGTCGGAATTGTGTCCCCTCAAGCTAGTAATGTGAATGTAGCCGCACAAACCAATAAACTTGTTTTTTATTTTCCTGACAATGTTCTGAACCACACTCTGGCAGTACGCAGTAATGCACTCACCAACCATAAAGTCAAAAGCAGAAAAAGTGATACTCTTGCAAAACAGGAGTATTTGCAGAAAATCTAAGTGGTTTGTATTTTTAAGGAATTTGTCAGCATGTAATGTGTAAATAGTTCATTTGTAAAAAAAAAAAAAAAAAAGTTTTAATTATTTTTAAAATGTGACTCAATTCGGAGTTGAAAACTGATCCATTTATTCAACTAATTAAATTGAACAAAAAAAAAAAAAAAAAGAGTGATTGAATTGTATAATCATACAGTTTTAATAGTTAGCAAGCTTTTACTTTTTTAAGACCTGAGATCAGCATAAGCCTGTCTGCATGCAAAATCACACTGTGGCAATCTACAGTAGTTACACACTAGAGTTGGGTCCAGTGATGGGGAAAAGACCCATTCATTTAGGACAAACGCTCTGTCTCATCACCCATAGGTTTTCTGAAGAGCGGTTTTGAAGCTCAGCTGTGTGTCGTCGCCATCTTGGCAGGAGCTGACTAAATCCTGATTAATATATTAGTGGCCAAATAGATGGAACGAAAAGAGCATGGCTGTTGGTTGGAACATGCCTACAGTACATACCTGAGTTACCACAAACTAGCTAGCATAGCTTTAGCTTATTTAAGATGCTGAGGTACAGTACAGTAGCTAACATTAAAATATATAAAAACATTGCTTTGCATTTGATTGGACTATGTCATTTGACCTTACACATCGTCCAGTGTCAACTCCTGTCTTCTTGTGTCTTGTCTTGTCTTGTCGTAGGGCTGCTCAATTAATTAAAAACAAAACATGATTTTGATACGCAGATGTGATCTTATTTCTTGCATGTATTCAGATCATGCTGCATTGAGCAATAAATCCTTAGACAAGAATGAATTCTATACTGTAAACTATGCATTTAATTTCAAACTACATAACACTCTGTGACATTTGCCTTATGGTCCTACAAATAATAATGGTATAAACTAACGCATGCAATGATGAAGTACTGTAGTTGGTTGCATGTCTAAAAGCACAGGTGATATTTAATAGTTCTTTTTAATTCTTTTTAATATTCTATTTATGTTCAACAGCTTTTAAGTTATTTAAAAAAAAAATATATATATATATATATAGCTTTTAAGCGATTGTTTTTGTTACAAGAGTTAAAAGTTCTGTGTAGACAGCAGTATTATTATTTTTTACTTGAGTGCAATAAATGTTTTGATTACAAGAATGAGAATCTTGTGGGAGTATTGCGATGTCCGTTCCCATGGAGGAAAATCATGATTCACATTTTAGCAAGAATCGTGCAGCCCCATCTTGAAATGCAGCCGTCACTCAAATCGGCCACAGCCCTAATCACACATACTTTTATTGCTTATAATTTTAACTGATTGTTGTTGCTGTTAGTCTTTCGGTTGCTCCTGTCAAGGGGTCGCCACAGCGGACCATCCGATCCGCACACAACTTGGCACAGGTTTTACACCAGATGCTCTTTCTGAGGCAACCCTCAAATTTTATCCGGGCTTGGGACCAGCACTGCATCCAGTGGCTGGGGTTTGAGCACTGGTGGGATTTGAACCCAGGCGTTTGGCTAGGCAGGCGAGAATCCTACCACTGAATTTACATTTAAAACATCACCCCCATATGCTTTTCATGAATTAGAAATATAGCTATGGATACCAAAACTGTTTATTTGTAGGAGGCTGCAAAGGTTTATTTCTGTTTTTGAATTTTTACATTTAGACATTTTAATATACACTAGGGTCTATGTGGATTGACTCACTTTTGGAGTGGCCTAGTGGTCTTTCAAGGAACTGCATGTTTTGGCACGTTTTCTGTTTCTCATTCTTCAGAACAGGAGGTTGGCCCTTTGTGTGGTACAGTCCTTGTCGTGCATCACGCCCACACTCCGGGCCGGGACACAAACTGAATTCTGCCCTGTACTATAGCTGAAGTAGATTCCCAGTAATCTATGAAAAGCATAGCCATTGAAACCTGCTCTGATTTAGAGGCGTCTCCAACTCAGTCACCTGCTGTGAATGTACTCAGAGTTTTGGGAGAATTATCCTGTGAAAGTAGATTTTTGTTATATTATTATTTGTGCTGTCAAATTTTGCACTTCAAATTATCTTTATTTTAAATAAGAGTAAATTATTATTATTTATTGTAGGGTGATGGAATAGTACTGTAGATATTTCTATAAGCATTTCACTGCATTTCGTACTGTGTATGACTGTGTATGTGACAAATAAAATTTGAATTTGAGATAGAGACGAGTAGGAACGGTCATCACCAGGGATCACCCTATACGATATTATCATGATGCCTATATGTCGATTCGATTTGTATTGCAATTTAGTAAGCAAAACAATTTATAATTTTTTATTTAAAAATCTGGAGTGATCATTATTTTTTCTTACTCAGATAATTCAGATTTTCTTACGGTTCTAAACAAATTTAGCAAATAACACAAGATGCAGTGCTGCCCGCCAGTGTGTGATTAGTTTAGAGCACGCCATCTGTAGGACTGTAGAGGAACTGCGACGTTTCTCATCCTGAAATGCAAACACTTTCACTCACTCATCTTCTATACCATTTTATCCTGTATTCAGGGTCGCGGGTGGCTTGGAGCCTATCCCAGGAGGCTTAGGGAACGAGGCAGGGTACAACCTGGACAGGGGGCCAATCCATCACAGAGCACACACACACACACATACTCATTCACTCACTACAGGCAATTTGGGAACACCAATTAACCTAAACTGCATATCTTTGGACTGTGGGAGGAAACCGGAGTACCTGGAGAGAACACCCCCAGCAAGGGGAGAACATGCAAACTCCATGCACACAGAGACGGGGAATCGAGCCTGGCCGGGAATCGAACCCAGACCCAGGTGCAAGACGACAGTGCTAACCACTACACCACTGTGTCACCAAAGGCAAACATGCAAGTTTAAATTCATTAAAAATAAATAAATGAGTAAAACATTTTTTAGTACTTGAATATGTACATGAAGCGATCGATGGACTGCCACACAAAAGTCATGATACATAACTGAAAATGTTTTTTTTTGGCATTTCCACAAAGAGTCCTGGGTTCGATCCAAAGCTAGGCATGTTGTCTGTATGTTCTCCTCACATTGGTTTCCTCTGGCTTCTGCACCAGTCAAGTGTCTTTCTCTATAAAGGGGCTAAAATTGGTTATTATGGATCATCAATTATTAGTGCCGTGAATTCTGGTAATTGATGATGGCTAAAAATACTCAGTACTGTTTGCTGAAAGTGAGATCTTTATACTGTATCATAAAAAATTTACTTTTTAATTAAGTCGAATCGAATCAAGTATAGAGCCAGATGCTCTCAGTGACATGTGACTGGTTTATGAAACTATCATAAGACAATAACATGGGCAGGGACTGAAATGCAATTGATACTGTACATTAGAATGGAAACAAGGCACACACCCTTCAGCTTAAGTTCATCTATGTATAATTTACACGAAATGTGCCCTGTTTTAGCAATAGGTCAGTTGTTCATTCAGGTTGTCTGAATAAATTATGAATAAATAATAGCGATTTTACTGAATAAACTGACATACAAGCTTTTTCAGGTTGTTAAAATATTCCACCCAAATCTATACAAATGGCAATCTTATGTGAGTTGAGTTCGGGTTCCAGAGGAAACCTACACATACACAGGAAGAACAGTCATATTTGAGCATAAATCGATTAGTTTGGTTAATAAACGCCGTTGTGTTCTAATTTCCAGGCTGCTCTGGCTGGAGGCACGACAATGGTGTTGGGTTATGTGCTGCCCGAGAAGAACGAATCCCTGCTGGACGCCTATGAGAAATGTCGGGCTCACGCTGACGCCAAGACCTGCTGTGACTACGCTCTTCATGTTGCTGTGACCTGGTGGAGTCCCAAGGTACACATCTTCTCCAAGATACATGTACATGTACTCTGAGATAAGCTCTGCGGTCTCTTTTCTTTGACATCACCATCCTACAGTTGCGTCTTTATTTCATTAAAGTTTAATGTGGAACTTGCGCCAGTGTCTTATCTGTACTAACCAACAACCTTTTGATTAGTAAGACATTTTGTATCTTATTTAAAGGTGAGGGCTCAGATGGAGACCCTGGTGAGAGAAAAAGGAGTGAACTCCTTCCATATGTACATGGCTTACAAGGATCTTTACATGCTGAGAGACAGCGAGCTGTTCCAGGCCCTGCAGCACTGTAAGGACATCGGTGCCATAGCCCGTGTACACGCTGAGAACGGGGAGCTGGTGGCTGAGGTTGGGAAAGTGTATTCTGGTTCTCAGTTTTATTGTATTATTTTTCACTTGTGTTGGTAACTTCACAGACTTTTATGTCGTTTATTCAAGGGTGCCAAAGAAGCGTTGGATCTGGGCATCAGTGGACCAGAAGGCATTGAGATCAGCAGGCCTGAAGAGGTGTGATGTTGGTGGTTGAATTCCAGTTTCATGTCAAAGTTTTTGACCTGATTGATATATGCGTTATTTATGGTTAAACCATACCATAACCACCACAACCACAAAAACAGATATAATTTAAAAAAAATTTGTCCAAATACACTGCCTGGACAAAAAAAGTTGCCATTTCAGAAGGATCAAATTATTGGACTACAACAAGCAAAGGGAAAAAAAAAACCTAAGGAGATTTTAAATGTCTGGAACTGGGTTATGAACCCTTCAACACATTGTCAAAACCTGGAAGGTTGGTGCCGAACTTTGTGGAAAAAATCCGTTCAGAAAAAAATTATGAATGGAGATCACTTAAACACCTGGTGAAGTTGCATGGTAAAAAAAAAAAAAAAAATCAACAGTTAACACCGTAGCTATGTTTAAATACTGAAAGTAAGAGCATTTCCATATACACACACTGATGAGAACTCGCAGGATTGGAACTAAACAGCTGTGTGGCCGTAAGAAAGCCACTTCTTAGTGAAATTAATTAGAAAAAAATCTCTAGGGAACCTAAAGATTGGAGCAATGGAAAAAGGTCATGTGGTCCGATGAGTCCAGATTGACCCTATTCCAGAGCGACGGGTGCGTCAGGGTAAGATGGGAAGCGTATGAGGCGATGTGCCATTCATGCATAGTGAACACTCTACAAGTCTCTGGAGGCAGTGCGGTGTTATGATATGAGGTGGCTTCAGTTGCTCAAGTCTAGGGTCAGCAGCATAATGTGGCAATAAAATAAAGTTCGCTGAATGTACCTGAACCTGAAGGTACTGAATGTAGGGTTTCTTCCCTGATGACCCAGGCATATTCCAGGACTTGAATTGTGAAAAAGAGTGGTTCTGGGAGAATGAGGAAATATTTTCACACATTGTGTGATGAAATCAAAGCTAAAGGTGGGTGATTTTTGAATGAAATCATAGAATGTGTGCCAGGCAGTGTATATAGACTCAAAAAATAAAGGCATGAATTATTTAAGGTAGCACGCTCACACTTCCATGATAAGTCAACTTGTGAAATATTTATATACCATTAGTGTGTTGGTTGCTTGTGTGTGTGTGTGTGTGTGTGTGTGTGTGTGTGTGCGCAAGTTTGGACACAAGTTTGAAATTATTTTTCTACAAAAATACTGAATATTTCAAAACTATGAAATAACATATACTGTATGGAATCATGTAATTAAGTAACAACTCCAACTTCAGTCAGTTTTATTTTAAAACACGAAGGTCAGCTGAATCGCCATAGAACAGTATTGTAAAGTGTGTTCACAAAGCCCATTAAGCACCATGATGAAACTGGCTCTAATGAAGACCATCCCAGGAAAGCAAGACCAAAATGTACCACTGCTGCAGAGGAGAACTTTATTTAGAGTTACCAGCCTCAAACATCACCAATTAAAAACACCTCAGAAATAGCAGATACATCTCAACATCAATTGTTTAGAAGAGATTATAGCATATTGAAATTGGATGCCTTCAGCATTGGTTTACAATGTAGAAAGAAATAAAAATCAGGAAAGACAATGGGATTAGAAGGTGTGTCCAAACTTTTGGCTTATGGCATACTGTATGTAGCGTTTGAGTGTGTGTGTGCGTGTGCATGAGAGAGAGAGAGATGTTGCAGTTTCGCATAAGATCACTAGAAAGTGCACGGCTCCAAGTAACAAAGGCAGTTGCTACACTCCCACAAGAGACAAACTACAAGTGACACGTCCGCCTTGTCTCTTGTCAGTGTGAATGTTCTGCATCTTTGACTCCTTAGGTTACAGCGGCTGCGTTCAGATTTCTTACTAACTGTGGGTAATCTTCTGTTTACAGCTGGAGGCAGAGGCTGTGCACCGAGCGATAACCATCGCCAACAGAGTAAGTAATGTTAATGTCACATGCTTTATTGTTTACTATCATTTGATTAAATTTAGATTTAGTAAAGTAGATACATGAACACTAGTTTTTTTCCCCCCAACTGTTAGTGGAGCACTGACGCCATCCCTACACCTATCCACTTTATAAATCCTTTAAGTCGAAATGAGAACACTTAGCCACCCCGCTTCCTTTAATGTCCCGCTTCAGACAGTGCCAACAGCTAGTTCAGTGTTGCCAGGCAATGGGGCTATTTTTAAAATCAGCTCCAGTTCACTATAAACCTGCCCAAATTGGAGCCTTATTGCTACATTACATTTCCAGCACTACCACAGGGTATGGTTTACTTTGCTAGATAATATTGTATACAGATTCCAATGAATTATTTTTCATATTTCCAGTTTTTCATTTCAGATTGTGATATAGTAAAAAGGTGTGAAAAAAATGCACTTTTTGATTTTAGGACTCAAAGTACCTTAGGATTATCAACTATGGATGGGAATCACCAGTCGCTACCCGTTATGATATTTTCGCGATGCCTAGGTGCCGATTCAATTAAAATTGAGACTCTATCAGTATTACGGTTTTATAAATATCCTGATTCTATATTACATTTTTCGTTGATTTAACAATTAATTAAAAACCAAGAGCAGGATTTAAACAATACAAACTAACTTCAAATACAAGAGTTTAACATTTAACTTAAAATTAAATGAAAGAAAAAGCAAAATTTTTACTGATCAGAATTTATCTCTGTCATTATTATTACATAATTATTATTTCTAAACAAGCTTAGCACATAATTTATTCCTACTACATGGGATGAAAATGTGTAAATAGTTCAGAGTGCACTACTCTGTGGGGTTATTTAAAAATGCTGACCTTTCAACTTGACAGTGAGTGCTTTGGTTGAGCGTGTGCAGCTTCTAACGCGGGGCTTCTAACACATGAAATTTTGGACTAATTAGCTATCGATGTGTTTTGAGACTGGTGTGAATGTGTGTAATGAGTGGGTTTGATACACAATTCGCTCACAGAGTTTGGAAATACAGGCAGATTTAAGGTTTTTAACTCTGTAAGGACGTGATTTTTGATAATGTAACAGCATAAAAATGCGTTTCTGTTCCGGCACGCATAAGTTTCTGCGCTCTGAGGCTATCTGAGGCTATCTGAGGCTGATCGGCGGCTCACAGATCATGGCCAATCAAACTGAAATCCAGTCAATTCTGGTCACTGGCTAATTGACCTATTGATATCTATTATAAACATAAAAATAAATTTTGGAGACAGTGTGGCGATGAATTGCCACACAAAAGAATCACGATTCATAACTATAGATTTCTTACCACATCTCTGCTTTAAATGTTTTTCAAATAATCTTAAAAAAAACAAAAGGGTGGTGTGGATAATGGAGTGCAGAGTCAGTTTTTTAAGACTTTCAAACGTGGTTCCTCAGGGATCTGTGTGCACTTAAATGTCTTGTATCCTCATTAAATATAAATCAGACCAGTATGTTGCGAGAACTGTATTGAATGCATTTTTTAAAATGACAGCTCAGTACTCTGTCCTGGTATATCCTTTGTGATATTTCAGGTGGAAAAATTACTTTTTGTAGAGATGAACATATTGGAGAGAAGCAATTTTGTGAAGTTTGTGAGCTTCTCACACATCTTCTATACCGCTTTATCCTGTATCCCAGGAGAATCCATCGCAGGGCACACATACACTCACTCACACACTACGGGCAATTTGGATACACCAATTAGCCTAACCTGCATGTCTTTGGACTGTGGGAGGAAACCGGAGTACCCGGAGGAAACCCACCAAGCACAGGGAGAACATGCAAACTCCATGCACACAGAGACAGGAATCGAGCCTGGTCGGGAATCGAACCCGGGCCGTGGAGGTGCAAGTTATATTCAGGCTTAATGTAGTGTGGATTTATGTACAAAGCCACTTTACTCAGTAGCTGTAGTCAGGTGCCATTGCTGAAAGCATTGATTTCAGCCCTAATACTTCGAGTGCCGGCAGTACGAGTGCCTTTTTATCAGATTGCAGCTTCTGTGTGCTTATGAAACTGCATGAGATCTCATGAATGAAATTGGTTTAGTGTGGAAAGCCCAGCCACTCGACTGGAAGAAAGTACTGCACGATAGGTGAAGAATTTCAGAAAGTATGCCACATGCTGATGTAAAACGACAGCTTTACAAGCATGACGAGATGAAAATAGTAATATATCAGTGGCACTTCTGACAATGATCAATTAAACAGATGTGTTCAGTTGATGTGGCTTATTATCAAGTAAGAAAAAAGTGTCACATAGCGGTGATCATTTATAGATCATCCAAATGGTGACATGAACTGATATGGGGTGATGACATTTCTGATGAACAACTCTGGCTATAAAGAACTTAAGAAAGTAACACAAGGTTATCATGTCATGTGCCAATCCGATTCTATACAGTATGTATCACATAGAATGGAAATGTGTGAATAGTTCAGAGTGCACCACCAGTCGGATTTTAACGAAAAGCTACCTTTTATTTCCTCAGTTGCCTCCAAATCTTTAATCTCAGTAAGCAGGCGGGTTGAGGTGCTGCAAGCACATGAGTTTTTCGACTAATAAGCGCTTGCAGTGTTTTGAGTAATGAGTGGGTTTGATACTAATTTGCTCACAGAGTTTAGAGAGAAAGGCTGATTGGAGGCTTTTTACGCATACTATTTTTGATAATGTAAAAATAAAAAAAATGTGTTTCTATTGCGCCACTCTGAAGCTTTAGCGTTCAGTATAGAATTATAATATAGTATAGAACTGAAAATTATATGATGAAATTCCACCTCCATAGATGTTGATAAGTTATTCTTTCTGTTATTGTTGTTCTTTTCAGGCTCACTGTCCTATATACCTGGTTAATGTAGCCAGCATGTCAGCAGGAGATGTTTTGGCCTCTGGGAAGATGCACGGTGAGGACACAGCTCTGTCTCTATCAAATTACACCCTATGTCTGTCCCTAGAGGCGTCTACCACCTGTGGGGTTGTTTGTGCCTCCTTGCACACTAGCTGTTAAACATTACATGGTAGACATTCAGGATGCTAAGCTAGTTATAGTAAGTGTAATAATGCATGTCTGGTGTGTATGTAGGTAAAGTGGTGCACGGAGAGACCACCACTGCTCACACGGTCATAAACGGGCTGCAGTACTACCACCAGGACTGGGTTCATGCTGCTGCCTATGTCACTGTGCCTCCCTTGAGACTGGACCCCAACACGCCCAACTTCTTGCTCAGCCTACTGGGAAGGTAGGTTTCATCTCACACTGTAAAAGCTTCAGTTTTAGCCTGTATATAGGACATAACGGCTGTCTGTGCTGCTGCAGTGACACGCTGAATGTGGTGGCGTCGGACCACCGGCCCTTCAGCACCAAGCAGAAGGCCATGGGTAAAGACGACTTCACTAAAATCCCTCATGGTGTGCCCGGTGTGCAGGACCGCATGAGTGTCATCTGGGAGAAAGGAGTGGTAGGTTCAACCTGATGAAACATGATGAAATTATTATTCTTTTTGAATGTACAGTGTTTTCATTACTGCAATTATGCACGAATGGAAGTGCTATATTGCCGGGTGTACAGTAGCACGGTTGCGATGTGGCCGAAGGCCACACAGCTGTGCTATATCCAGCAATACAGCATGACTTCAAGTGTGATATTGCTCTTTTACAATAGTCCTGCAAACACCATTTATTATGATTTTGTTTCTTTACGTAACCAGTTATTTCAGCACATATCCTTCCTCGACTGGCAGAACAAACTAAACGTGACCGGCGGATCTTGCGACCGACAGTTATATTAACAGGGTGAAAGTGGTTTTAAATGCTTACTGGAAGTATGTAGCCAAAAAGTGAGCCGAATAAAACATAAAGGTGAGGGACAGTACTGTAAATCTAATAAATTTTTCTTTATAATTCCGCTTATTACGTTTTAAAAGATCAGTTCTGTCAACTTTCAGGTTCTGTGGTTGAATCCCAAATAGAGTTAAATGGAAAGTTAGTGCCCTAAGTAGGGTGTACAATCACGAATGTCACATAATAAGGGGTGTAAGATTAGGGTTAGAGAGGGATTTGGGATACACCCTTGTTTTAGAAGTTACTTTAAGCTTTGTAGCATAAATAAAACAATGCAAATGATTCAGAGCGATTTAGAAGCAATTATTAAGGATGTTATTTAAGATGACACAACGTTATCAGATGAGTTTTCCTGCTGAAAGTGTTTCTGTGACGGTTATACAACACCTGGGACACAGAGTGATATAGTTAAACGTCCCAGTGGTGTTACCATCCATTATCGCCACTCGTTAAAAAGCCTCCCATCCAATCAGCTCGGTCAGAACTAACCGTTGTATAATAAGCAATATAATATGTTATTAGTTATGTAGTAGTTATGCGGTCAATAATAAGGCATTAGTGGTGTGCGTGCTGTTAAAATGGAGCAGGATGCAATTGTAAGACAAAAAGATAAAATGATTAAATGGCTTGCGCGATCAGGAACAACAAAACGCTGATGTAAACACTAATAGCATCAAATAGAATGCTAATAAAGATAAAGCCATCAAAGAGAAACATATTTTCTTCCCAGGTTGGAGGAAAGATGGATGAAAATCGGTTTGTTGCTGTTACAAGCTCTAACGCTGCAAAGATCTACAACCTGTATCCCCGGAAAGGCAGGATCATCCCAGGAGCAGATGCTGATGTGGTGGTCTGGGACCCTGATGCAACCAGGTATAAGAACTACGGGACAGATGAGTGATTGTGACCAGCCCCATCTTGGCTTAAATAACCCGGTCAGGCTTGACTACTTTGAGCTACGCACTGATGTACACTTTGAAATATTATTTTTAATTTGTAGACATCAACAGCCCAGCTACATTTATTACTTTTACAATTTTTATAGATTTATGAGATAAGTTTGAGGTAAAACTGTAGCATCTCTTGAGCATCTCCTGTCAGCTTACATCCACAAAAAATTTAGATCTGTGATGAGATGTGATGCGTTTTGTTTTTGCACAGAACCATCTCTGTGACCACGCAGTGGCAGGGAGGAGACGTGAATCTGTATGAAGGTCTGCGATGTCACGGTGTGCCGCTGGTCACCATCAGCCGCGGCCGTGTCGTCTTCGAAAACGACATCTTCACCTGTGCTGAGGGATCCGGGAAGTTCTACCCGCTCCGAACCTTCCCAGACTTTCTTTACAAGAAGATGGTGCAGAGGGACAAGGTACTGTATGCCATCGGGGTTTCATAAATCATCTGCTGTTCACCAAAATCAGAAAGACTCAATGCTGCGTGTAAAATACCAATGAGTATATAAATAATAAATACAGTGGAACCTCGGATTACGAGCATACTTCGTTCCGGAAGCGGGCTCGTATTCCAAAACACTCGTAAACCAAATTTAATTTTCCCATAAGAAATAATGGAAACTCAAATGATTCGTTCCACAGCCCAAAAAAAATTATACATAAAAATAATAAGTTAAAATAAAACAAATTAATGATAATAATTAACCTGCATTTTACCTTTGAAAAGAATCGCGACAGAGCAGAGAGTGTGTGTCTGTATGTGTGTGTGAAGCCGAGAGGAGGAGGGGGTGTTGGTGTGAGTTAATTAATTCCATAAGAAATAATGGAAACTCAAATTATTCGTTCCACAGCCCCAAAAAAATTATACATAAAAATAATAAGTTAAAATAAAACAAATTAACCTGCACTTTACCTTTAAAAAAAAGTAAAAATAAATCCCGACAGATAAGTGTTTCTGTTTTTGCACGCAGGCGCTGTGTGTGTGTATGTAATGTGCGTGCACACAAACACACACACACATACATTAACGGAGAGACTGTTTTATCGGGTAAATTACCAAGGAACTTCGCTAATGACACTCGCGTGAGCACAAACTAACGGAATCACTGCTGTAAAAAAAATTAATGATAATAATTAACCTACATTTTACCTTTGAAAAGAATCGCGACAGAGCAGAGAGTGTGTGTCTGTAGGTGTGTGTGAAGCCGAGAGGAGGGGGTGTTGGTGTGAGTGAAGGAGCCCGGTGTCAAATTACGCGTGCGCGCTCGCTCACACACACACACATACTCTCGCGCCTTTACAGCCCCCCTCCCACCCCCTCCTTCTCTCGGCTTCACACACCAACACACACACACACTCTCTCTCTGCCTTACACAGAAACTCTGCAAGCACCAAGACCCAGGGGAGACGATTACCAACAATTCCGCAGCGCAAGAGAGAGAAAAACCGTGATCACGTGACGCTCTGCGTCAAAACAAGAAGGCATGCGTGATACATGATACTCGGCGCTCGTAAACCAAGACAATGCTCGTTCTTCAAGTAAAAATTTATTAAAAATCTTTGCTCGTCTTGCGGAACACTCTGAGGTTCCACTGTAATAATTTTTTCTCTAATCTATACTATACCTCCTTAAAAAGTAAGAGTTTTCGTGCTTACTCTAGGAGTGCATTTTCTAACAAGACTGCTGTGCTGGAAGCATGTTTCAATCCACATACAACTATAATTAAAGCTGCTACAGTAATATTCAGTAATAAAATCATAAGCTCGTTTAAAATGTGTATTATTATAAGTAATTGTACACAGAGGTTCAAGTGATAAGTTTATCACACATTAAGATTAGAAAACAACAAAGGCAAACAGATGAATTCAGTCCGAAAAGGACTTGATTGGATTTGTGTAATGGCTTTGTGTGTGTGTGTTTGTGTGTATGTGTGGTACTGGAAAGCTGGTAAAAAGAGCATCAACATTAGCAGAATTTTTTTTGCTCCATTTCCCTCTTTCAGTGCCAGGTCCTGAAGGGAGTGGACCGTGCTCCCTACACAGGCGAGGTCGCTGCAGTGCAGAACGCAGTGAAGAAGGAGGCAGCCCCTTCATCTGGGGACATGACCCCGCGACCCTGCACTCGTCACGGAGGAATGAGAGACCTGCACGAGTCCAGCTTCAGCTTATCTGGTACTACAGCCTGCTTTCCCAGAACGTTCATATACATTTATACGTGTACAGTACAGCACACTTGTCTTAGATGTTTATTTTATGGCTTTTGAATTAGTGGGTCAATGAAACAAAACAACCAAAAAAAATCTGTACGATTTTTTGAAAAACTTAGCAGCCAGTAATATCAGAAAATTATATAAAGTGCACTAAAGACTACTGATGCTTTTTAGGTCTCTCACACAAAAAAATAACTTTATTTCATTTTGTAATGTTTACTGCTTACATTCAATGTATGCCTAAGTTTGCCTAAGGGTGTTTTCACATTATATCCCCAGAATCATTTCTGAGAGCACGCGTGAGTCCACTTGAATAGGGGGTAAAGGGGACAATACAGCATACTCAGGCATGGATCGAATCACATACAGTATGGAAGCAATCGTACCTGAGAACGGAAGTAGATTGCCGTTTAGATGCGACATCAGTGTCGTCTGTCTCCCTGAAATGTCAGTGTGCATGTAGCGCGTGGATCTCATTCTCCGGCCTACGCAGCCATAGCTGATAAAGTAGGAAGGCACGCGAGAGTCAACACACTTTTATTCTGCCCACAACTTCTTCTAATGGGAATTTGACCAAACCTTCCCAGAACATTTATTGTGAAGCAATTTAAACTAATACATTTTATCTAATAAAATATAATTAATGAAATTATCTAATGTTGTTTTAAACACTAACAAAAGGGGGGGGGACAGTAAAATCTGCTATTTACGATGGAATCTCTATGACTTGTGTTGAGAGATGTAATTCTTGGTTGCTATGTCTGTATGCTGAAGCAAAATGCATTTTTAGTCATTCAGCTGGGTCTCCAATGTGTGTGTGTGTAGAAATCAAAACAAAAGTGGGGTGGGGGGGGGGGGGGGGGGGGCATTCCCTGCTACT
>JAQQZT010000005.1:17912023-17933379 GCA_030068275.1 Clarias platycephalus
CTACCTGAAAGGTGAAATGCAATAAAATACACCCAGTGCCCAAATAATGCATTGTCTGTTTTTTCTTGAAAACAATTTGCGCCCCCCTTCCGATCTTTCCGCGCCCCCCCTGTTGAGAACCACTGCTCTAAACTATCCACACAGCATAGTGTCCTGTGTGGCAGGAGCAAATTATTTGCCAAGTTTGTTTAGAATTGTAATGAAATCTGAAAAGAAAAAAAGAAAAAAAAGTATTTGTTAAATTATGATAATCACAGAATAGTAATACAAAATGAATGGGCGCAAAAGTATCGTGAGGTGATTCCTATCCTTAATAGTTATGGTATTATACTGTGTTTCTCTCTTCTTTTTAGGAACATCTTGTTTTTGTTCAGAGAACCTAAAATAAAATATTATCTGTTTACCTCGTCTCTGTCATATTGCACATGATCAGTATTAATTACCTAAAAAAAAAAATTCTTGTCTAAAAGACATTTGACTAGTTTCACATTGGAATGTTTACTTTTCATTGTCCCTTCGAATTCCAATCTTAAATGTCCAGCCAGGCATCATAATAACTGAACTGTCTTTACATAATTTCCTCTTTGTAAGGAATGGCGGTGAATGTATACTCAACGTCTGTAACCAACGAGAACCTGAGCCGACATGACATGCTGGCATGGGTGAATGACTCTCTCCAACTCAGCTACACCAAAATAGAGCAGTTATGTTCAGGTGAGTCTTACCATGTTCACTGAACAGACTGACAATTTCACCTGAGCTACATTCACTGCACTGGTCATTGGTTCCTCATAAAACTCTCCCATGTTTCACAAACTTGTTTGGTTCTGAGTGATTCTGAATGACGTTTTTTTTTTGTGTGTGTGTTTTTATTTATCTGTAGGTGCAGCATATTGTCAGTTCATGGACATGTTATTCCCAGGGTGTATTTTTCTCAAGAAGGTGAAATTCCAAGCAAAACTGGAACACGAGTATATACACAATTTTAAAGTTCTCCAGGCAGCTTTCAAGAGGATGGGTGTGGACAAAGTTAGTCTGATTTCATTGGTTTTTGTGCCATGTCATTTAACAAGACTTTTTATTTTACTATTTAGTAATATGACTTATAATGTTAATCACTTCATGCATTATGAATAAGCAATATAATAGTATATTGGGAGAAAAGTCTGTTATAGTGACCTTATATTTGATTATGAACTATTAAAAGAACTGAGAATTGTATATTTTATTATTAGTTCTAAGGCAGTGAATGTCAATAAGGCTTCAAGATTATAGGACAGCTTAAATTGACTACACTTAATATTCTAAGAGTTTCAGAATTACCTGAATGACTTGTAAGTTTGTAATTAATTTTCCTGTCTCTTACACAATCAGATAATCCCAGTGGAAAAGCTAGTAAAGGGGAAGTTCCAGGACAACTTTGAATTCGTCCAATGGTTCAAGAAATTCTTTGATGCCAACTATGATGGAAAAGAGTATGATCCTATTCAAGCTAGACAGGGCCAAGACATCGCTCCTCCCCTGAATCCAGGTGAACACTTTACCCACAAACCCAAGAGAACTGGTCCAGGTAACCCTAATATTCTACTGCACCTCTGCTGCATCCATCGCTGAGCTTCTACCCTGCAAATGGCCGGTTTGTGCACGGTCTTGGGAATGACTGCTCCATGCTCAAGCTTCCATGAAAGTGAATAGTGTGAAATCGCATTTTGTGGTGAAATATTCTGCTCAGTGCCATTGAGAAAACTCTCAATGCAAACATGTGACTAACCCCCAAAGTTGCACAGTGATGACTTGGGCTAATGGTTTAAATTATGGAGAGGCTGAAATCAAATTATTTGCATGTTCTCAAAGTATTTTTGTGTTTGTTATTAAAAGTTTTTGCTACCAAGAAATTTTACCAAGTACTATGAAAATAGTATAATTGAGTCAGACACTTTCTAATATTATGCATACAATATATTTTTTTTAAAACCCTGCAAATTAAACTATAGCTTGGCGTGATGTCATAGGGCTGGATTGGAAATGTGTCTACAATTCAGTCTCTAATACCTTTTCATAATGATGTAACTTTGGTTAAACATGCCTGGAAAGCTAATGTTTTACAGCGTTTCTGTTCCCATTTGAGTTTAACCAATGGTACAGAATTAACAAAATGTCCATGCAACAGCTTTAGACTAGAAGGCTGATCTTTATTCAGGCTTTAAACACCTGAGTTAGCCTGGCACGTCATTAAACGTTGCTACTTCTGCATATTTATAGTTCGTACATCAGCTTACTGCATGAAACAATATTTCCTTTATACTGTATAGCTTGGTGATTCTTTGTCTTTGTCCCATCACTAAAGTTGTTTTCGTTTCAGGGCCACAGAGAACATCACCGACAGTACCGAAAAACATGCCTACACCACAGAGGGTGATGAACCCTCCTGTCAGGAAGAACCCTAGTCTTGCTCGGAATGGAGGTGGCGATGCTGAGATCATGGAGCTTAATCAACAGGTAGAGTCACTGGGAGGGTAAGGACGTCTTAATCTGCCTTCCAATGTTTCACGTGAGTTGGGTGATGTATAATTGTTTCTTATAATTCTACACAATTGCAAATCTATCTTTATCAACAGATTTATTTATCTCCTCTGTTTGTACAGATAAGTGGCCTGTTTTTTGTAGTCGTAGTGTAGCAAAAGATTATAATACATCCTGTAATGATTGTCCATTATTCTCATCATGGGTTCAGAAATGTTTGGCCTGTTTATAATGACCTATATTCCTCAGAATAGCTCTACCTCTGCCTGCCCTCTCTCTGTAGTAACAGAAGTCGTCCTTCCATGTTTTCCCCCCCCCCATTTCCTTTGCAAAGTTAATGGAACTGAAATTAACTGTAGACGGCCTGGAGAAGGAAAGAGATTTCTACTTCAGCAAACTGCGAGACATTGAGCTGATCTGCCAGGAACACGAGAGCGAGAACAACCCTGTCCTCACTAAGATAATTGACATCCTTTATGCCACAGAGGTATGGCTGGAGATATTAGAATGGATAAGTAAAGAATAATTTGGTAATAGGTATAATTGTTATTTTATTTGTGTGTGTGTAACACAGTGCCATGATTTTAGTAACTGCATCTAGTGACAAAGCGACAGTAGCGACAATTTAATGCAGATTAAATATGAAACAGTAAGAGGGCAGTAGTGGCTCAGGACGTTGTTGATTGAAGTTTGTTTTCTTTTGCAATTTAATTTAAAAAGAAAACTCTCAAATCTTCTAGTTTAACTTGAAATCAGTAATTTCAAGTAATCTGAGCAGTTTGTTTCTTGCTAATTTGAATGCAAGTTTAAAAATTTAAGCGAGACAAGAATTAACTCTATTAAATGCCATGTTTTTTGGAATGCAGGAAGGATTCGCAGCGCCAGAAGATGAGGAAATAGATGAGCAGGCCCACCTGGACCAGGATGAATACTAAGTGATCCTTTCCATTTCCATCGCTCCCTCCTTTCCTCCCTTTTCATGTCCTATTTCTCTTGCCCCACTACCCTCTCCTCCCTCCTTCACTTTGGAATTACTCCCCCATTGCACGCTGTTGATATCTCCTCCATTACCTTTGTATCTATGGATGCCCCGTATGTACTAAATATCTGTTTGTCTACTCCTACTACAGTTCATGCACTACACCTCAAAGGCCCAGTACTACCCGCTTCACCCCCAGACAACAGCATCAGCAGTGATGTACAGTATCCTAGTCATCTCAGCATGTTTTACATTACGACATGGAGAATGAACATGACATCAGACACTGAGGGTAGCACAATGGACTTAACACAGTACTGTACATGGTACGATGAGAAAGTATTTTTGAAGAAAAAGGGAAAAAAAAGGGGGATACTGCCTGGAATGCAGTTATTTGCCTTAGATCTCCTGCATATTTTGTCATTGCTCTGCACTTGCTCTGTTCATTACAGTCATTCTACAGAACATTTATTTAACTGACAAGCTCGCACAATAACAAATAAGAATACTGTGAATTCTTTCAGTCTGCCACATTTGGAACTGCTATTTTGGGTGTTTTTGGATTACGCAGTTACAGAGATATAATAATGGAAGTGTGGGAAGACAAAAGACAAAAAAAAAAAAAGAAATAGTTAAGAAACCAAACACAAAGAATGTAACACATTGCCCTTTTACCATTTAGTAAGTTTTACTGCATATCTAATGGGAGCATGTGAATGTTATACAAGTATAATGAATGAGTGATATATTTGTATTATTATTATTTTTTAATGGAGCTTAGAGTAAGTTTGATTGATTCAATACTGCTTGCACTGTTTCAGATAATGAAACAACTGTTGGAAAGAAAAGTGGTATTTGATACTGATCAATCCAAACAGTGACACTACTGATCAAATGGCATTTAATTAAGGCTTTGCTGCTAATTTTACTGCATCTGTGTATATTGTTTTTATTATTTATTTTATTCTGCTATTGAATAGCATGAGCTCTGTTTTTGTGACTATATTTTATGTTAGGAGTTAAGGCCCAGATGTGAAGGAACTGAATGCTGTTTGCCTAAAGCATTGTGCTGCCTTTACAGTCTGAATCCTCACCCATTGGCATCGGGACTGTCTCACTCATACTTGTTTTGTCTACATTAAAAAAAATTGACATAATAGTGTAGTTCTCATAAATTGTTTTGCGTTTTATTGAGTAAATAAACAGTTGTAAAAATGTTTGTCTCCAAGTCTGTTTGATGGCTTCATAACTAAACATTAGAGTAAGTCTGAGTTTTAAGAACTATAAAGGAATTATCTGACTCATTTAATAAATAAGACATTTGGGATCTTTGGATGCTGTAATAAGTACACACTGCTAAGTCGTTTGGGGAAGATGTGTTTACTGCAACCTCAGCATTCATGTTCAATCCTGTACTCAGCCACTCATCTTTAAATTTAATATATGAGCTATGTCCTCACCAGATTTTCTTTGCTGGTAAAAAAATAAAATAAAATTGTCGGGCTCAAGTCAGCTTCTGCTTTGCTATGCCGTATGGCTGAGAATCATATTAAGGGTCAGTTTTTCGATTCCAGACAGTTGATTCAATCCTGAAAGTAGATTTTACATTTGTGGTCTGTTTATTATTATTAAAAACAACAAAGCCAAGGAGGATAAAAGGAGCAGTAAATAAGAAAAGATTACAAAATAAATAATTAAACACAAGCACCAGAAATAAAAGTGTATCCCTTATAACTTATATAAATGTAAAATTCTAACAGGTTTGGACAATGTCTGTTTACTCCACACAGACCGAAGTAAATGCAAGACTCGCGAGTGCCCTCTACAGGCGCAATGTGTATGCGCATCTGCAATCATTAAAAAAAAAAAAAAGGATGTCGATTTCTCTAGATTTTTTTTTTTTTTTTTTTCAACCAAATCCAACAACTCAAATATTAAACTCGTTATTCAGATGAGTACAGAAGCAGACTGGCTTTTAATTGGAGCCACAGAGCTTTTTTTTTTTTTTTTTTTTACTACCTGGACTTTTAACCGACAGTACACCTTGACGTTATCGACATTATTTGTAATTGGGTTAACCATTAATTAAACCCATTTAATTCAAACAGTAAAGTATATTAATACATATTTTTACTGGTCTTTTCCAAGTTTATTGGAAGTGTATTTTCAACTGTATCACGCACGTCATTAATACTGCATTGTTTTTGCAAGATTTATGGTCCCTTTTTGTCCTGTTACTGGAATTAGGAACACATAAAAAATCGACTACTGTACATCGAGTACCATTACTTATAATTACCATTACTCACATTCCCAGTCCCAGCGTGTCTAGGATCCCTAAAGGCTTACTATTCACCTGTGCGCCTTATGCTTGTTGCGCATGCGCAAATGCGATCAATTTATTTCCTTCTTTAATGCCCTGCCCATAAATGTATGCTACTACACCCAGCGACTTGTCAGTTCATGTTTAGAATTTATTTATTTATTTATTTATTTATTTTTATCGTTTGCAAGCTTTAGTGTACATTGTATTTGCATGGCTAATTTAACAGTCGACTAATGGATTAATGAAAAAGAAAGAGCTAAAGTGTTAAAGCGATAGGTATTATATGCTAATAATGTTAAAAACATAAAGCGCTACCAGTATGTCAGGAAATGTTACCTCCGACAAAAATAGTCTGTAAAGCTATAGGTAGGAGATAGTAAGAAACTAGCACTGACTGATATAACTATACATTTTTGCTACCTGTTGGGGAAAAAAACAAATGACAGAACACCTGTTTGTATAAATTGATTGCGTTTGCGCATGCGCGCAAACACAAGGCTCACAGATGGATAGTAACCCTTTACCAAGGGCCACTTCTGTCCTGTAGACTGTTAAGGTACAGTAGCGTCTTGACGGAAAGCTAACCTAAGCTAGCCTGATGGAGCTTAGTTACAGCCTGTGAGGTTTGTAAATAATACCAGACTGCTGCTTCAGCCAGTAATTAGAAAGGTTTGTGCTAAGAATGCAAAGCTAGTGCTATTTTACACTAGCACTCTCATTTTCTTATTTGTCAGGCACTTTGTTTTGATTAAGATATCAGAAATGTATACATTTTTATTTTTAGGACCTCCATAAATTAACCAAAGACATCTTGGACATATTTAAAACATAACCACATGCCATAAAGGAGTATATGATGTTGTTTTTTTTGTTTTGTTTTTATCTCATCCTAAAAACTAAACTGAAGTTCATATTGGTGAGACTGCTCTGACTGCAGAGTGGAGGAATAAGACATTTCATTTGTTTGTGTTTTTTGGTCCTGCAGTGAGCCCCTTCACCAAGCATGCAACAAATCTTAGGGCAAAGAAACATTTTTGCTTTGTCCCTTAACCATTGCTCACCTCCATCACAAGGTGTTGTCCTTAAAAAGCGTCACTTCCAGTATGCACTGTCTGGAAGGAACAAAAGGTTGGTTATGTAGCTTTATTAGTGTATAACAAATTTGTCCAGGGTCCAAAATTTCTCACCGCTTACAGGATTAGCAGCAATGATGAGGTGCAGGATCCTGAGATAAACAAATCAACACTCTTGAATAACGTGGGTAAGTTTTTCATTTACCTTCGTAATATATATTTAGATCTGCACCCACTTATGCATTCCTTTTGTGTTTGTATGCTGAAAAAACAAACACATGCAAGACCTCTGGTGTTTCTTTAGACATGCTGAAGCCATCAGTACAACACTGAAGTTCATGTATTTCTTTTTGTTGTCTTTTATAGATGATGAATGATTTGCAAGGTCAAAGTCCTACTAGTCCTAATAGAGTACTGTTTGAAAAATATGAATGCATTTGTGCTGTGGCTTGTCTAATAGCTTATCAAGAGTTTGTTGTGTGAGTAAGTAAATATGATGTACAGTAGAATGTGGATGTTTCAGATATCTGAATAACAGTGACCTTTCATACAACAGACCAGGCTGGTAAACCAAAGAGCTGTACCTCAGATGAACCATCATCATGTATGGATAAACAGCCTCTGCACATAGTTCCACGAAAGTTTCGCATGAGGGATCAGGTATTATGAAAAATGGATTTAGGATGCATCATTGTTTGTAGTTTCCTGTCAACAATTATTAAAGCAGCATCCTAATTCTTGTCATATACTGTACTGTGATAAACATGAACATGTATTTTTTTTTTTTCCTGCAGTATGGATACCTTTTGCCAAAAAAACGCACAGCAAGGGCACCAGCCTCTGCCTCATATTTACCTTCATCACATGTGGAAGGGTTCAACAAGCTTACTCTCAATGTCAAAAGTCTTAAACTTGGAACATTAGACTTTATATTTAGAGGGCCTGTCACAGTGAGTCTTTGGTCTTTTCAGATTTTATGGAATTCTCAGCACCATGCTGAGATACTGTTTGTGTTTAGTTTTGGTGCACAGTTGCACTCTGTATAGGTTTCCTTTGGGTCTATATTATATAGATATAATGTATATTGTCTACCACCTAAACACACACCGGTATCTGGTAGGTCCTAGTATGTGAATGAATGTGTTGCCCTGAAATAACTTGCCATCCTATCCAGTGTGAATTTCTACTTGATGTTAAGAGTTCCTGGCATATAAGAGGCCAATTTTGGTCTGGTATAAAGGTTACCTATTCTACAGATCAAATAATTTATGTTTATTCCGCTGTTACGGTATTTGTTGGTGCAAAGATATGCCCGACCACTAACTATAAATTCTAAATTCTATAACTATTCTGTTTCTGTTTTAGTTTTCAGTGGATTATATTGAGATTACAAACACAGGTAAGATCCACATGATTGATACAGCAATGTGGGTATTGTTTTGCCTACTTAGATATTTAAACAGTCTTATAGTATTCTCTCATCATGAGTATATTGTCTACTCATCAGTTTTGTCCGTAAATTTAAAGAAACATTTTATTGACCTTTTTAAAATTGTATAACACCAAATTATTATTAAGGACCACATTGTTATTAACTCCTTAAAACCTGCTGACCAGTGTTTTTTGTTTTGCCTTTTTTTTTTCTTTTTCTTTTTTTTTTTAAAGTGTGGATTCAGGCATTAAACCTCACCAGCTGTGAATGGTGCAAGGGATATAGAGTGGCAGCTTTGGTTCTTCAAATGAATGATCCAGCACTATGGCATCTGAGAGAGCAGCTTGCCATGTCGACAGATATGGGGATGTCAGATCAGACCAAGAGTTAGTATCTGAAAGTCTTTACATACTGTAGTTTAACTCCCTAAAATGTTCAACCAGATTTTTTTTCATATCCATTATAAATAAATTATAAGTACACTGATTTTCCATCATTTTCAATGATATTCTTGTTGCTTCCTTTCCCCCCTGACAGATAAACTAGAAAAATACCTCATTATCATCTTTGAGAGTGCACCAACAGTGTTTGAGGAAGCCACGCTAGAAGAAATATTTACAGAAATCGGCAGGCTTAGAAATTTAAGTAACTTCTTTGTCAAACTCGCATGTGAGGAAGCGACCAGCAGACTAACGGGATACAAATGTTCTCACAAGGTGACTAGTGTGAATCTTCTACCTTAAAGAATGAATTCCTACCTGGCTGAAAAAAGAAATTGCACACACAAGGTTTCATTGAGTTAGCTTACTGTAGGTTTGGATTTGACTGAATTTGTGTGTGAAAATAATACCTTATGCTCCCAGCACCACTGTTTTACAATTTAAGTCCTGGAATATGCCTGTCCCATCAGGGAAGAATTACATTGATGTGATAACCTGGTCATTCAGTAGATTCACGTCATTGACTGGCTTCATTTTATTGCCACATAACTTTGCTGAGCCTAGACCTGATCAACTAAAGCAACCCCAGATAACAACACTCCCTCCAGAGGCTTGTACAGTGGCCACTATGCATGGGAGGTACATCACTTGTGCTTTTTACCCTGAGGCACTTATCACTCTGAACTTCACTTCTGAACTCCTCAGAACACATGAGCTTTTTCCATTGCTCCAAAGTCCAATCTTTATACTCCCTAACAAATTGAACCCTTTTTTTTTCTGGTTAATCTCAATAAGAAACGGTTTTCTTATGGCCACATAACTGTTCAGTCCCGATCCTGTGAATTTTCATCACATTGTAGGGAAATGCTCTAACTTTCACTATTAAACATAACTATGGTTTTTAGTGTTGATTTCCTTTTTTTTTTTTTTTTTTTTTTAAACCATGCAACTTTTTCTCCTCAGTATTTTATTTATTAATATTGTTAATTTAAAAGATTTTGATAACAGGAAGATGTTATACTGTACATTGTCTTATTTCTTTGTGTTGGGATTAGGACTTATACTCGGTTCCCTTTTCACCCACCAATGTTCAAAGCGACATAACAACCCTGAGTGTCTCAGACAGTGAAGATGATGATGATGATGATGACCTGATCAAGTGCTCATCCTCACAGACTCAATCAGCTAAAATGTGAGTGAGTTCAATTTGATATTTTGAATTGGATGTGCTTTTAGTAGCAACTCTAGAGGCTTTTCCTCTCCAGACTGGTCATGTACCCACCTCCCCCAGCTAAGGGTGGCTTTTCCATCACAGAGGAGGACCTCGGTTGTCTCGACGAGGGCCAGTTCCTTAATGATGTGATAATAGATTTCTATTTGAAGTAAGTGCTAGCTTTAATATGTGGGTGTTGTTTAAGCAGACTTTTTTTGTTTACTGTATATTTTGTATGCATCTCAGATATTTGTTTTGTGAGAAGTTAAAGGAGGAGGATGCCAAGAGGTGTCATGTGTTTAGCTCCTTCTTTTACAATAGTCTCACTCAGGATGACCTGAAGGAAGATCCAGATTGCACAGATTTATCGTAAGTCCGAAAACTATAGGCCATGCAATTATTGGATGTTTATGCATTTCCAAATATTATGTTTGCCAAAATCTCCATAGCATTCAAGAGAGGAGGCATAACCGGGTGAAAACATGGACCAGACATTTTGATATTTTCAAGAAAGACTTTATTTTTGTCCCAATTAACCAGTCGTGAGTTCTGCTTTCTCTTATTGTTTTTCTGTAGAGGTAGAGTAACTCTTCTTATAATGTCTATGATCAGTTTCGGATTGAAGTCTTTTTGGGCCTTTTTAAATGTTAACTAATTCCGATATTCTCTCAGTGCTCACTGGTACCTGGCTGTTATCTGCTTCCCGGGCCAAGCATCATGCTGCTCCATCATGGATGTTTGTGAGAATAAGAATGAGGAGAACTCGATGGTGTTTACTCCCAGTTCACTTTTTTCAAACCCCATGTCACTTTTCTACAGACACCAAACATCTGAGCAGGTTTCCAAGTGCAGTACAGCTGAAGGTAACAATACACTCAGTGCTGACTGGTTGTTCAAATTCCTGTTAGGACTGTGCATAAGTATAGTGACACTGCACTCTCAGCACATTTAATTTGTTGATTGATTATGCTGGATTGCACCATATTAAATATGACTGTATTCTCTTTTCATGCAATTTTAATCTAATATTTATTCATTAACTCTTAAAGATATTCAGATTAAAAAGATTTGGCAAAAGGCATTTTTCTTACAGTACCTGACTGGTATCATTTTTAGTGACAGTACAGTATATTGATGATAATGCACCTATTATTAGGTGACATACTCAAAATGAGTCGTAATAAAATGTGTGAATGTGGAAAATTAAGAAATTAAATTTTTTTAAGAAAAATGTTGAAAAAGAAACTTAATCGACAATCCAAAAATTATCGAGTTTTTGCCCTCAGTAAATGTGTCACTTGGAATTGGCTATTTGGCATATAATCGAAAAGCACTTTCAACTGTGCTTTCTTAAATGTGTTTTTTGAACAAAGGTTTGTTTTGCTTATGAATATAAAGCAAGGCTCTTATTGTTTTATCATTTTTATCTCAAGTCTGAATTAGTGCAGTTGCTTTAAAAAAAATCAATAAATAATGTGGTGAAACATAACCTTACTCCCAGTCTTTACATGGTGTTTCTTCTAGGTGAGATGAATGAGGGCTTCTACTTTCTTTCAGATGATGAAATTCAGGTAATTTGGTCAATGTGATTTTGATTACGTAGATTTGTTAACTGATTTTAGTTTGTTTTGCTTATTGTACATTTAAATACCTTCTTTGTAGTGTGATGGAACGAGCAAATATGCATCTAAGATGAGTGATACTACTGCCAAACGGTAAGTACAACACTCTCATGTCTCTCTATGACATGCCTTTCGCTATCAAAGCAGACATTTAAATATATTGTTACGCTACACTTTATTGATCTTATTTTGTGTTTTTATAATGCATTTGTAGGCCCTGTATTCTCATTATGGATTCTCTCAGCTGTGGTGACAAACCAACAGTGGTGAAAGTGCTCCAAGAGTAAATATTTCAAGAAATCTAATTAATTATTTGCATTGTTCTTCTAAATTTTATTTTTTTTTAAATCCCACTTCTGCCTGCTTGCACATGAATCCAGGCCAATCCAAAGTTAGTCCAGCCCTGTTTGCTCCCAAACTTTTAATTACCCAATGTTTTTAAATGAACATCTCCCTCTCTATATATATTTCACATATAAAAGTCTCTAGAGATTATACAGAATGGTGTGCAGGGGGGGAAAAAAGCTTTGAATGAGCAACAGGGTGGAAATGTTTAGTTGTTGAAAGGTTGGAGGAAAATTACTAGATTGGTTCAGCTGCCAGGAAACATATAGTAACTCAATTTCTTTACAACTGTGATCTGAGAAGGATCTCACATGCACAAACATAAAACCTGGAGGTGGATGGGGTAGCAGAAGACACATTAAGTTTCAATTCTGTTAAGCCAAGAACAAGAATCTGGGGCTATCATGGGCACAGATCCACCCAAACAGGACAGTTAACTATTAAGGGGAAAAACATGGTTGTTTTTACAGTCATTGTAATGATAGCCTCAAAAGGTGGTCTTTTGCTGTTTTATGTGATCCTCTACAAGTTTTGATGTCTCTCATATTCTGTGAATCTTTTTTTTTTTTTTTTAACCATAGTTGTAGAGTGCTTATTTGAGTTATTGTCTTCTCTCTAATATGTACAGTAGGGTGTTTCATCATGCAGAACGTTCACTCACATTTTTTTTCCTTCCACCATTCTGTCACCACAAGGTAACAGAGTTCCCAAATTTACTCCATGTTAATGTTGAACATCAACATTAACCAAAGATCTTGACATGTATCTGCACTTTCCCCCCCCACTATTCTGCTGCTATAAGATTGAATAATTATCTAACTGCATGAAAGTGCAGTTGCATACAGTATTTATACAAGTATATACTCAACCACTTTATTAAAAAGTGTTTGTATGTGAATTGGGATGTTTGTATTCTTGTGTATTTATGTGTCATAAATAAAAAGGTATTTGGAGATGGAGTGGCGAGTGAGAAAAGGCTCAGTGTGGAGTTTTGGGAAACGAGCCATGAAGGGATGGAGAGTACAGGTTCCGAAGCAGGATAATCATACTGATTGTGGAGTTTATGTTTTGCAGTATGTGGAAAGCTTCATTACAGTGAGTATGCAACTATGGTTATAACTTTATTAATTTGATCTGTGAGCAGCTTAATTTATTGAGAATATGAGGGGGATTCAAGTAAAACTGGGACTTTTGATTGTGCCGAAAAACAGAACACATTAATGGAACTAAAAAAAACTGTTTATTTCTCTTCTGTAATCTCCTGCTAAACTATTGCACTTATCCCAGCATGTTACTAGTGCTTGAATACCATAAATATAGAAAGGACACCAGAGCCATGATCGAAATGCCTACTTCAACCTGGATTCGAAGGAACTCCTTTAAAGGCCCAAACAGGTGAAAATCGTTGTCACAATCGACTCTACTGGGGATGTGGAAATACCTCCCAGATGATTTCCTGTATTTACAAGCGGTATTTATGAAAGAATTTGTGTACAGTTCCCACAGATCGATGTGTCTTTGCCGCAAGTTGATGACGACGTGTTATCTGTGGATTTATTTTAATTTTTTTTCCTCTTTCCCACCCTCAAGGATCAAGCAGTGGGCTCCGGATTTTCATTCACTGACATACGGTTTTCCTTAAAACATTTGCTCCATTCAGATGTTTTACTACGGCTTAGTCTTATCACCATACTGTGCTTGAAATCTTCTGTAAATGTCAATCATTTTGTTCAGGAGAAATTTCATTACAAGTTCCAGTTTGACTTGAATGCCCCTTATATTTTATTTTCTTTGACTTGATTTGAAATCATCTTATTTTTATATGTATAATATAATTTCTAGAACCCACCAAAGAAGTTCCATTTGTCCATGGATCTGAGGGACTGGTTTCCACAAAGACTTGTGAAAAAAAAGCGGGGAAAAATCAAACGCCTTATTTTTAGACTCCATCAACAACAAGCTGAAGTAGGAGTATGAGTGCCTCCTAGAGATTGTCCTCAATATTGCAAACACAACTTCAGGCACTTACAGTAGTTCAGCTTTCAAACGTCTGTAAGGATTTTGTTTTCTGTATTAAGACAATGCAATATTTTTGTTTGTAAGATAATTTAAACAGTATATTGCAAAATAAATAATTTAGTTAAATCTGTTTGGTTTATTGATTTAATTTGATACTGTATTTTCATTCAACCTTGGTTCAGTTGTAATCAGTGGTTTTCTTTCTTGTATTTTGAAAAAAAAAATAGGTTAAAAGTAATAGGCCATGTCCTACTCATTAGGTGGTGTTAATCAATTATTAGTAGTCCTATCCTGTTTAGAGTTATCCATCTGCCCTGTAAGTAAACCAACATATGGAATGTGTGTAACTTGAGCTCAGTGCATCAGCGGGTAACTAGCATTTTATTATTTCTTTTTAAAGAACAGATGTTCATTTATTATAGTGAATGTTCATTTATTATATTTTCACACTGTATTCACCTCTGTATACTGTATGTACAGCTACAAAAATACTTGGTGGGTTAAAAGATGTGCCTAGACAAGCATTTAGCATCTGTTGTGGGTTGATAAATTATAAATATGTCACATTATAGTCATGTTGTAGGTAGTTAATTATCGTGTAGATTTACATTATTACTGTATGTGGAAAATACTTTATTATCGATCAATTCACTTTCTTTGTCATGATATCCAGTATATATACATTATATTATATACACACACACACAAAATTGTGCTTCATTGTGTATAGTTTACCAGAATCAGGGTGGCACTGGAAAACTAATATTAAAGTCAGCATGAGCTGTTTCAAGATCATGATGCTGAAACTACAAGAGAGGTGGGACTTCTGGTTTAGTAATGACCTCATCACTTAATGCATGTTTAATTGGGATAACAACAGGTCTAAAACACTAATATGTTTTGTTCTAAGTTATAATGGGAGAAATGTGCAGCATGGAAAAATAAGGTCCAGTGTAAACATGTAAACGACGCTTTTACAGCCATCTATTGCTAAGTAACCTGAGGCAGTTTGCAAATGGAGGCAGGGATCAGGTGTCCTAATTAGATTTACAAACAGAGCCGCTATTCAATAGAGTATTGGATTTCTTCAGGAATACTTCTAAAAGTTTTAAATTACACCCATATTGAAAAATTAATGAATCTCTCATTTGCATTTGTGGCACACCTTCGGCTCAACTGTTCACGCCAAACACTGCTGCAGTAAGTCTGCTTAACTGAAGCTTATGGCATATAGTATAATCACTCGACAAACAGGGTTTATTTAATATCGAATAGGATATTGTGTTAAGTATTTCCAGGAATGAGGGTACTGTACTTCCTGAGTGCTCTGCGCTTTAAGACGGTTTAACGGTGCAGGCGGCGTCGCGCGCTTCCCGCTGACGTCACCGCGGGTTCCCTTCTCAGGAGTTCAACCCGAGAGAGAGAGAGAGAACCCGACCGGGAGCTGTGCGTGCGTGTGTGTGTGTGTGTGTCAGCGTCAGCAGGACATAACAGCTCTAAAGCGCATCCCAGCACACACACTCCGCGGAGGGACGAGCTCGTGTTGTGAGTATTGCTGTGTCTATGTTCCTACGCATTTGTCCCTTTATTTCCAAAGCTGTGTGTGTGTGTGTGTGTGTGTAAGGAGACCCGGCTAGCTCATGCCACTGGTGAAAACGGACGAATTATTCATTATGCTGCTCTGTGAAACGAGCTAACATGCTAATGTGTATCTTTGCCTGCAACCTTTACGCGTTGTGAAGTTCCTTATAAGCGAAAGCCGCGCGTTTAATCCGAAAATAACGACCTAAACGACTGGGAATAACTCGTAATACTGTACACTATGGCGGGTCTGTCAAAGGAGTCCTTGTTATTGTAACCCGTTGTTGTAGCTCTTTCTCTTTATGCCAGCAAACAGGAAAAATGTACGTGTAACAGATGATGCAGTGCAGTGATGAACAACCAGATTATGGAAAAGCAAGTTCTTAAGTTGACTTAAAGTCTGTTATGTGCTTACAGTAAAGCCAGCTTTTGTGGTGTTTCTCTAATGTGAGTCATTTGTCTACATCTGCACCTTTTTAAAATTGATCCAAGTTCAAAAGTAGCTCAAATGTGATTCAAGACTCTGATCTGTTACAATTTTTAAAAAAATATATATTGTGAATAGCACCAATCACAAATTAATTTTGACCACTTTCATATGTAGTCCTAAATTTGATCTATATTTACAGTATTTGTCAGATGCCCTCATCTAGAGCTACGTACATTGCTATCTCATTATATATCTGAGCAGTTGAGGGTTCAGACCCTTGCTCAAGAGAGCTCAACAGTGCCAACTTGGTGGTGCTGGGATTTGAACCTGTAACCTTCCGATCAGTAGTGCACCACCTTACCCAGTGAGCTACCCCTGCCTGAAGGTTTTTCCTGATCAGGCGAATTGGAATTCATGCAACTTTTACATCACTTCAACTCGACACTCATAATAATTTTATTCTAGGAATGATGTAGGATGAGAGTGATGAAGATTCCAGTGATGCTATAGTGAGTTAACGGAGTTCATAAACACTTATAGTGATAGATAGATTGATGGATAGATAGATTGATATTTTCTTCATTCTGAATTTTTTTTTCCAGAATAATGTTGCTTTATAAGCAAGGTTAGAAGGTGCTTATTGAAATATTTGTGTGTTTGAAAAGAACTCAAAAGAAATCTCAAAACACAGCCATAGGAAAATCTGGCTGGTTGAATGAAAATACTAAAAGAAGTTTAAATGCAAAACAAAGAAAATTAAGTATACAAACCATATATGCGGTTTAATAGCATGCCCTTTTTACAGTGAGCATGAACGCATAGCTTGACCTGTTGTTCCCTTGTGAATGTGGGTTAGTTTAGGAACCATGGTCTGTAATGTCAAGTTTACAACTTAACCTAAAAAAAATTCTGATTTGGCCAGTAAATCAGATATGGGCCACTTTCGCCTACTGTGTGAACATATCGTAAATATATTTTAAAATATATATTTCACTAACTATTTATACACTCGGAAAGAAATAAGAATGACTTGAAAGCAGGGCATCCTGTTAGGTTAGTGCAGATATCACAATGTGTTTTCCATATCCCTTGTAGCAGGAAATTGGGGAGGAGGTGGAGGGGAGGATGCTTTATATGTGTGTGCTACAGGAAACAACTTCTTGCTCTTTGACCCCACGCTGTCGCCATGAGCAACCACTATGTTGTATGCACCAGGGAATATTCAAATAGTTTTGAATATCGTTCCTGGTGATCATGGATCTCGTTTTATTAACTGTGATAAAGAATAGTGATGTATATCTAACCTTAGCATGCTGACAGGGTTTATTTTCTGAAGCATAAGTAAGCAGTTTAATAC
Organism: Clarias platycephalus; assembly: GCA_030068275.1. NCBI lineage: Eukaryota > Metazoa > Chordata > Actinopteri > Siluriformes > Clariidae > Clarias > Clarias platycephalus. The sequence continues at coordinate 17,929,364 of JAQQZT010000005.1, forward strand.
AATTTGCAAAAAGAAAGCATGAGCTGACAAGCATGTATTATCACTTTTAAAAATGTGCTCTAAGCGATGTGTTGCGATTATATTTTATGCCTTTTAACGACAGTATGCTCTTACCTTGATCTCTAATTTTACCAGATATGGTTAAGACACTTATTGCTTCAGTAAATGTGTTAAATAGGACTGTGGCTTATACATGTACAAGTTACACAGGCACCTAAATACGTACATTCCTAAACACATACAGAGTAATTCACACTCATTTGTTTGTGCTGTGCTTCATGCTCTTAAAGAGTCAATGATGTAGTTTGGAGCTATTTGGTTGCAGTTCATACTACATTGTTCATGATGATAAAGCAGCTTTAAGAGTCACTGTTCCTGACACAAATCAGCAAAGTGGTTTGAGTAGTGCTGTCTACTCAGATTCATGATATTTGTTGACTTTGTGTAAAGTTCATCCTGTTGGGTAATTATAGGGTCTTACTTTAGTTTGAACCTATTAAAAAAAATATAGCATGAAGGCATGCAAGGAACTGTTTATCCCACTCCAAACCCACTCAGGAAAGAATTCTGACCAATGCCACCCACTCTCAGAGGCATGCTTGATCAATTGCACCTGCTCTAGAGTTATGAGAACTGATCTGGTTCTATTTCTACAGTATAAACAAATGTAGTAATTTGAACCACAATGTCCATGCCCACAGTAATGTCATTCATTCATTCATTCATTCATTCTTCTATATTACATAACTGCTATATCCTGGTTAGTGTTTTGGTGGATCCAGAACTGATTCCAGTTATCCCAGGGCACCATATGCACGCACACACTCACACTCACACTTACTGTATATACACTCACACTTACAGGTACAGTACTTTAGAATCGGCAGGCCTTTTACAGTCATGTCTTTGGACAGCAGAAGGAAAACCAGAGGAAACTTTTTTTTTTTTGTTGCGTCTCCCATGATCACAATACACCCAATACACTCTGCTCTTGTTGTGTTCTTGCTAGTACTCCACAGATCTTGCTTTTGTGGAGAAGATATTCATTTTAAACTCACTGTAGTACATTCAGTAATGCCTGTGTCTTCCTTTCCAGTCTTTTTGTGTAAGTTAAGGGCAATACTGCCATAAAGCATGCGTGCAGTGCTGTTAATTACTATATTATCACATATCCTGTTACGAAGGCAAAATAGCCAGATAAACAGATATGCAAGTAAATAAATATTTTGGACTGGTATGTGTGTTTCCTGTCTCCAACTGTTGCTTAGAGTAATTCTCCATACAAGACCACAAGCAAATGAGACAGTATAATAATTTGAATGAAATTTTACTGCCTGTGAGGATTAATTTTCATATTCTATAGGAAGAACCTTTGTTCATTTGATCAAATACCTAGATAGCTAGGTGTCATTGCCTTTTTTTTTTTTTTTTTACATGAAGTATCATGCTTGGTGAATTTTTCATTTGGTGAGCTTTCCCCTACTTTATGTTAAGGAAGAGCATCTAACTATCAAGTCAGTGTCTCATCTCATCTAATGTACTAATGGAGTTTTTTGGGCCGATGTTTTGAGCGACTTGTATAGTAATGTTTCTGCATATTTATAAAACCTCTTCAAGGTCAGTCTGGATAAAATGATTGAATATTCTCCAGTAGTACAATGATCTACACACTCTAAAATAAAGGTGTTTTTAGTTTTGTTGCAGTTGTCATATCAAGGGTATATTGTTCATACCTTTAGTGTGAGCTATTCCTTTACCTGGGAAGACATAAGTGGTGTTTTTTGATCTAGCTGATTAGAAGTTATGTACTGCAATTATGAACTTTAAACTATTCTTAAAGGTGTATTATGTTCATGTTTCCAGGTGTAAGGTACAGAAGTACAGTATGAGTAGTCAGTCTGCAATACATTATTTATTCATAAGGTTGGGGAAAAAAATTGCCAGTATTTGATTATTTTCTATAGCAGAATCTTGAAGACTGAATTTACATGCACATTATTATATTAGCCTAGCTAACATAAACATATACATATTAAAATGTGTGTGTGTATGTATATATATATATATATATATATTGTGATTCAGACATCTTGTTTTTTTGTCAGTTATTTTCACTGAGGGATGCAGAGCAGAACAGAGGCTCCCCAGAGCAGCTCTGCTCTAAACCGTTTGTTCATGTGGGCTCGCTAACAACCCGAGCAAGGTTCAGTCCATTAGCACAGATGCACTTTATGCAGAGCAGACAATGAGGTCATTTAACATGCTGAGTCAAGTGATGCCTAACAAATTGAGAACTGAGCCATGGGAATCTTTGAGGACATGAGCAAAAGGTTCTAATATGGTGCATTGTATGTGGATCAGGGTAGCATTTGCTATGGACTGAAACAAGAGCATAGATCAACCAGGCCTTGAGCGCACACCTGAGGTGTCTGGTGCTGGATAGTGTTCTTTCTGGTAGACATTTCATTACTATGTGTGGAGCATGTAATGTAAACTAGGTCACCTTGTTGCAATCCCACAATATTCTGCATTTTCTTTCTTTCTTTTTTTATCAGTGCTTTGATTATTTTATTTCTGATGGTGTGCATCTTTATCATGATTAAAGGGAAAGTGTTTGGATTTTCTGTTTATGTAATCCAAATTTTGGCTTCCACCATTAATTGCTTGCATTTTACCTCTGTTTGCTGTAGAGCCAGTGTCTATTTGTGTAGTGCAATGGATGATGGGAAGCCTGTGTGGGCACCCCATCCAACTGATGGGTTCCAGCTGGGGATGATAGTAGACATCGGTGCTGACGCACTCACTATTGAACCACTGAGTCACAGGGGCAAGGTAAGTCAGCCAACAGAAACCTATAGCACAGGTAAATTCGATTGTTGACTCACTTATCATGGACATGCGGTGCTAAAGTGTACTGCACATATTAATACAAATGTGGTCTTTTAAACAGTTTGTTTAAATGCAAATGAATAGTCATGATGTTTTGTGTTCTATGAAACCTTTTATTATATGGCAATCATCTATGCTATAGGTACAGTAATAACATGCCATGTAAGGCATTTTTCATAATAGCACCCTCCATAAAACATCTAGAATTTGTTGTTGTTGTTGTTGTTTTTTTTTTTTTAACCCAGGGAAGTATCCAGAATAAAGGAACAAGCCAAATGAGCAAACTGTTTTAGGCCTGTGCTGTATAAGGGTGTCGCTTGCAGAGGTAGTTAATAAGTAATGACTCGTACCTGTAGCAGGTGTGCAGCTCATGTTACCTTCAGGTTGGGTTCATTAGACAAGTAAGCCACCTGGGCTTTAGTCACCCCCTTGGAGAGTCAGCCTGTGCTGCTGTCCTGCAGGTGATGGCTTTGCTTTGTGTACTAACAGTAGCGTAAAACTGATACTACTTTTATAACTTTGCCTCAGTTTTCTTGTCAGATGTTTCAATTTATTTTTGGAAGGCATCACCAAGCAGTCTAATGATCTGTTTTTTAGTCAGATCTGCTTCTTAAATTTACAGGCCTGAGAACAGAATACTTAGATGGTATGATCTCTCTTTTTTTTTTTTTATTAATTTTTTTAAAGAAAAGGAATGGTCAGTCCTCTTCGTGTTACTTTTATTATTTATAAATAATGTACTGTACCTGCTGCATGCACATTGTGTGTCTGATTGTGGGTCTCCCATAATATGAACCCTCGTGCCACGTGAATTATCCTCTCAGACATCCACCACTATTTAGCGTAGGCCCCTTAGTCATAGTTCCAAACAGACATGCTTATATTCCTATTATGGTGTTGGATATTAACCAGATATGTTGGGGATATTAATCGATACATATATTAGGGCCGGGACTCGATTAAAAAAAAAATCTAATTAATTAGAGGCTTTGTAATTAATTAATCGAAATTAATCGCATATAAATATTTGACCTGAGAACAGTGAGAAGTAAGTTTTTTTCATATGGATTTTTAGTATACCATTGAATAATGACTGAATACATAAGCTTAAGCAACAAAATATTGTT
>JAQQZT010000005.1:17933479-17943785 GCA_030068275.1 Clarias platycephalus
TAACGTGCAACGTCACGTGATCTCAACCGCGATTAAGACGATAGACCAAAATCTCTACCGGTTGACACATTTCTACCCGTTAACCGTGTATACCGGTATATCGCCCACCCCTATATATATATATCCATACATTCATACAAAAATGCATACATACATCTAAACCCCATTTTCTCTCAATTCTGTTCAATGCCATTTTCTACTGCTAGCTACTGTAGTTGTCACTACCAGTGAGGGATGGTGAGGGCTAATGTACATTTACATCCCTCAGGTCCTGGGCAGCTCCATCAATGTATCTTTTGTTCATGCAGTATTTGCAGCAATGTTGCTAGGTAAGCATTGAGAAAAATGCAAACCTCTCTCTTGCATATACAGTACATGACCACAATTGGCTGTCTGATCAATAGGGCAGAGAGAAACTACATCTTACTTCTCACAGAGTAGTGGATATGACTGCTCCCTATGATAGTGAGCCACTATCTTGTGTGCCAATCAACAGCCTATTAGGATTGTTTTATAAAACCACAGTTTTAGTTTTTGAAACTAACTATTAATTAACATGTATGGAAATAGCCCATGGCTATTGCTCTGAGAAACCATTCTTTTCTTTGTGCTTGTTGAGTTAATGGATCCATGATGCAGATCATACCTGGCAAGGTACTGAACAATAATAGAATATTTTAATGGAATTGGGCAAGGTAATAAAAGCTGTTGATGTTCTGTGTGAATTTTCAGACTTTTCTGGCTCCCATTAGCCAAGTGTTCCCAGCAGAGGATGATGTCAACAAACATGTAGAGGACAACTGTAAGCTGCTATGAAAGTAAATTATGACAAATGCCATGATGCATGCATTAATATAATTGTGCAATTTATCATATTTTGCGTCATCTTTAGGTTCTTTGATGTACTTAAACGAAGCCACTCTTCTCAACAATGTACGAGTTCGTTACAGTAAAGACCTGATCTATGTAAGTCAGATTACTTTCGCTTGCATTCTCTGGTAACACTTCGGCTCCTACATTAAATCCCCATTAACACAGAGAAATTTGGCATTTGACTACTCAATAAGTGCACTGACATTTTAGTTTCAATAATATGCAAATATATTTTGTAATGAATTGTATGAATTCTGTTTTATTAGGAATGCAGTTGCTATTATAAAATAAAATGACTTTTTCCTGACTCTTTTTTTTTATTTTTCTGCAATAAAATGTTCATTTAGAGTGGACACGAATGATGTTTGGACGTATGTTTTGTTAAAGAAGGGCTGGTGGTAATGCTTTTTCTCATGAGAATGGCCTCCCTGTAGCCCACAGACCTGCTGTCAGTGCTGTGTGTGTCATGTTGAGTGTAGAGGCTCTGCCCTTCTGTGGCTGCCCATCTCAGATGACCTAGCTAATCCTGCGCAGACGCTATCGGGTTGCCTGTTGCACTTAATTAGGTCCTGCGAGGAACTGTAGCACTAAGCAGTATGGCAAGGCTAACCTGACAGCCCTGAACAGCAGCAGGTGGAGAGGAGACTGTTTGTGAAATCTTCACTAATGGGCTGCTAAGGGAAGTCTTTACAGTGGTCACATGATTGTTTTCTAAACACCGGACTATTTTGCAGAAAAATGTCAGCTAGCCTGTAGGTTTCCTTATTTACGCCTTCAGTGTGTAGAGCATCCGTAGTCTTTTACTTCATTTGAAGTGCTCTTCGCCATGTTTTGTTTCTTTCAGACATTCGTGGCTAACATCCTGATTGCTGTGAATCCTTACTATGACATTCCTAAACTCTACGCCCCAGAGACCATCAAGAGCTACCAGGGCCGCTCTTTGGGAACCCTCCCACCTCATGTTTATGCTATTGGTAAATGCGTGATGTGATATAAAAAAAATATGTATTTGAAATTGAGATTTTTTTTTATCAATCTCTTTCATTTTTCCCCATGTATCTTTCTGTGCCAGCTGATAAGGCATATCGAGACATGAAGGTGCTGAAGATGAGCCAGTCCATCATCGTGTCTGGCGAATCTGGTGCTGGAAAAACTGAAAACACAAAGTTTGTTCTCAGGTCTGGTAGATTAGCTACAGTAATATTAAATGTAATGAACCTGAAAAGATTAAAAGAGAAAACATAGTGAAACTTAATAAGGTCACACTGGTGCTGAAAGTAGTCTTGGGAGGTGTTTTATTACATTGGGCAGTAAATTAATTGCTCTCTACCGCAGGTATTTAACTACATCATATGGTACTGGTCAAGATATCGATGAGAGGATTGTTGAGGGTAAGTCAAATTAAGCTTGTTTAAAGCTTTAAGTGCCTCTTAATGTGTATAGATGTCTATGTAACTTGTATAATCCGTTGCAGCAAACCCTCTCCTCGAAGCATTTGGAAATGCAAAGACTGTCAGGAACAACAACAGCAGCCGTTTTGGAAAGTTTGTGGAAATTCATTTTAATGAAAAGGTAGAACATTTCTGCTGTGATGTATGTATAGATTTATTATAAATAATGAGTTTTTAAAAATTATAATATTGAAATTCACTTCGTCATTGCTTATATGGTCAAACACATTTATTGGGTTTAATTGTAGTACTGTAATTGAAGAATAATGAGTTTGGAACTGATTCTGCCACGTTGTTGTGCATGGCTATAGCGATTTGCCTACAGGTCAAGAGCTTCAGTTAATGTTTGCATCAAACAGAATGAAGTAAAAGTGTGACTTTGATCATGGCATGCTTATTGGTACCTGATGGGCTGATTTGACTATTTCAGAAACGACAAAAACTGTGGGAACAGTGGCTCTGTGAGATGAAACTCCTTGTTGTTGAAAGAAAACTTCTGTTTCTAACTGTCCAGTTTGGGTTCGTTTGTGCACACTGTAACCTCAGATTGGGTTCCAGGAGTTTAATGTTGTGTGCACGTTGAGATGCTTTTCAGCTTCACCACAGATGGACAGAGTGATTTATAAAATTTTGTGCAAAATCTAGAGACTGTGTGTAAAATTCTCAGTTTCTAATACAGAAAACATCCCACCTGGTACCAACAATGGTACGACAGTTAAAAACACAGACACATTTAAAAAAATTTTTTCCAATGTTTGATATGAATGTTAATTGAAACTTGTCCTGCTTTTGCATGATTTTAGGCATTGTGCTGCTGTCATATGATTGACTAATTGGATAATTCATTAATGCACAGATGTACAGGTGTTCCTAATATAGTGAACTGTGTGTATGTATTTTTTTCTTATTTTAAATGTAATTTATTTTGTTTTTCTATGCAGAATGCAGTCGTAGGTGGATTCGTATCACACTATCTGTTGGAGAAGTCTCGCATTTGCATGCAGAGTTCAGATGAACGCAATTATCACATATTCTACCGGCTCTGCGCCGGGGCCTCTGAAGACATCAAGAATATGCTGTACTTAAATTCACCTGACAGTTTCCGGGTAGGTTTTTGTCTGTCTGTCTGTCTGCCTGTCTGTATCTTTCTTTTTCTTGCACCCAAAATAACTTTCTCCTAATTTGCCATATAAAACACGACTTGAAATCAGAAGTCTGAGGAAGTTTTATCTACAGCCGGAGACGCGTGTTTATATGCTTCATTAAGCCAAGATAATTGGACCATTTTGAGATGTGTGAATTATTCTTGCTGTCTGAAAGCCTCTGACATGCTGTTTTACCCAGATTACAAAATGTGCCACAGTGAAGCTGTGTGTGATAACATTATCTAGATATTATTGTGGAATTTTTTTAGATTTAACAGTAATTTTCTGAAAATAGGCTGTTTCTGAAAATTTTTTATAATTTCAGTATTGTTGTTGTTTACAATTATTGGATCTACGACCAACTCTCTCCAAATGCTGATGTCTCAGTGCTGCCACTAGATGGCATATTCGATTAAGCATTTATTTTCCAGACATTAGTCTTAAGAGTTTACTTGAAAATGCACAACTAGGTGTTATCATCAGCATCACAACTAATATGAAGCTCATATATTACAGGCATGAAGCGCAAAGCTGTAAAATCTTACCAATAAAAATCTTTTTTTTTAATTCAGTATTTGAATCGTGGCTGCACAAGATACTTTGCAAGCAAAGACACCGATAAGCAGATCATGCAGAACCGGAAGAGTCCTGAGGTACGTAGTGCATTAGCAAACCTGCCCTTTTTTATGTATGAACTCTGATGCATTATATGTTTTTACATAATTTTTGTATGTTGTGTATGTTGACCAGTCTGTTTTTTAACTTGAATAATTGGTCTGTTACCATAGAGTCATGACGTAGCACAAGAATTACCTGAAAATGTCTGTTGTATTTAACAAATTTTTGGTAATGTGCATGTGGATGAAGCATTGTGGAGGGGATTTTTGTCGTACTTGAGTGTTATTGTTATCAGAAGCAATAAGTAAAAAGTCATCTTGCCTTGTTCACTTGTAGATTATAAGAAATGAAGCATATTTTTTATTCAAATAATTTTTGCTGCATTTGTTTTGTAATTATTCATTCCATCTCCTGCTTGTTCTCTGCAAAATCTCTGAAGCTTTCAGTCACTCAACTTTGTTGCTGTCACTTGCAAAAGGAACTATGAGACTTTCAAAATTATGCAGACACCTCTTGCATCTATGTGCACAGATAAGCCATAACATTGAAACCACTGTTCACTGAAATCAATACCGTGGGAGTAGGCAATGGGTTGAGTGGGCAGTGGATGAACTGTCAGTTCCTAAAGTTTACGTGTTGGAAGCAGGAAAAATTAAAGCGACCTTAATAAAGGGCTAAGGGTTTATCCATCTCCAAAACAGTGTTTAGTATCAACCAAAAGTTGTCCAGTGAAGGTCCAGGTGTGTGTCACTTACCTGTGTGAAGAAAGCAAGCTGGTGGGGGGAGTGTGACACTCTGGAATGTGCTCTTCTGAAAGAAAACCCTTGGTCCTGAGGGGTGTTACCCATACATTATTGCTGACCAAGTACACACATCCATCAAACAGTATTGCCTAATGACAGTGGCTCATTCAACTCAAGCACATGTGGGATTTGCTGAACAGCGTGAATCATGGAGGGTATCCTGCAAATTGGAGTACTTAAAGGATCTGGTGCTAACACCTTGGTGCCACCTTCACAGGTCTTGTGGAGTCCATGCCACAAGGGTCAGAGCTGTTTTAGCAACACAAGGTGGACCTACACAATATTAAGCATTTGGATTCAATGTTATGGCTGATCAGTGTGTTCATTAGATATTTTTACAATATACGTTTTAGCATATTAATACAGGTGATTTAGATGATAATCCCTAAGATCCTGGGAAGGTCAGCATGGAGTTTTGTTTCTTATAAACAACCCAAGAGGCATTTAAACACATGGGTCCTACATGATCCTTGTGATATGAATCTAAATGTCTCCAGTAATTATTTTGCATGTAATGTTAAATTGTCAGTAATATCTATAATTTGTTAAATAATAAATATTCTTACATTGTGATTATAACTGAATATTACTCTCTCTTTGTTCTCATTCAAATCCAGGACAAAAAGGTGATTATTTGTTTCTAGGGCGAGTGCTGAGTACTTTAATGTTTTTTTTTTCCCCCAAGGCTGAGTTTGCTGTGAATAACTTGCATGATTCTTTAAGATTTTCACTGCTAGTACATTTTATAAAACATGACCCATCTCTTGCACGCTGAAATACATTCTTCAAGGGCCACTCCGATATTAAGCGCTTAACCGTACTTGAATTGGCACCTGAAATACTTCTCATGGTTTGAGTCTCATGCATTAGATCAAAGATAACATGATGCAGTGCATTGGCCCTTGGTGAGTGTAATTTGTTTGACATCAGGGATTCTTCATGGTTAATTTCCGTGCAGCTCAGCATTTTTCAAAAGTAGGACGGATTGCTGCCACACTGAATACTCAAATACATTGTTTGTTCCAGGATGCACGTGAACCATAGACTTGTAGTTTCACGTACATAGAATGAAGTGTGTTCATGCTGTGATTTTTCGAGTTTTAGCATTTGTTTTATATTTTTATTCAGTACTATATTCTAAATTGCTTATATAAATCTGGAGAAAAAAGAAACAGGAACACTGTTAACATGACTGAACGTTTTATTGTATTATTTTTGTGGTACGTTTTATTTTATTTTTTTTAGCAAATGAAAGTGGGATCTCTGAAAGACCCCCAGTTGGATGATGTGGGGGATTTTAATAGAATGTGTATGGCCATGAAAAAGATCGGCCTTGACGACACGGAGAAGCTCAACCTCTTCAGAGTGGTGGCAGGAGTCCTGCATCTTGGCAACATAGATTTTGAAGAAACCGGGAGCACCTCTGGTACTGTAGATCATGCCTTATTTTTGTTCCTTTATTATATGTATAAATCTAGATATTTTACATAAACAAAAATGCTTTGCACAGGCTCACGGCCCTGTTAATGTAAGCTTTAATGTACATAAACATAAAGGTGTAAATCACTCATTAAATAGAAACTTTACAAACATTTACAGACATGAAACTGGTACAAATGGTCTTGTAAGGAACACTGTTCAGCCATTCAGCTTTTCATCTGGTTTTAGACACATGCACCCATTCACACTTTCACCCACTCATATAACACTTCATCACTTCAACAGGGCTCATTAGTGTGGTGTGTAAGATTTTTTTCCATTGTTACCAGGCGGCATCAGCCTTTTTCCATTTTCTAGAAGGCACCAGGGCGTCTTTTAACCAAGCTGATTTACAACTGAAGTAACTGAATGTATGGCATCTGTCTTTAGCCTTGTGTTATCTTGTTTTTCACATGCTTCTCAGATGAGAGATAAAATCTGTTATTTAATATAGTGTAAAATAATTACAACCATGTTTTTCTGTTAAGGGCGCACCCCCAGAGATTGTTTATTAAGTATTTTAACTGTTCACTGTAGGCACATTTCGTCAAAATCTGTATATAAAATAGCTCATTAATCTGATATGTAAGGAAATACATGAAACAGACCATGCTGTTATGTGTAAATCGTGCATGCTAAATGCAACGTACAGTACGTACAGCAGCATGATGTGCAATCCAGTTTGTTGTGTATGAGCTTCTACTATAGGAACTAATATAAAATGATCCATACTAGAGCCAAAATATATGCAAGTCAGATTTGAGCATTCAACCACATTGTGGTATAAATCTTGTTGTGTGACACATAGAAGGTTGCGTTAATGTTCTCTTCTATGTCGGCTGGCAGGTGGCTGTGTTTTGAAGAACCAGTCGAATCAGACTCTGCAGTACTGCGCTGAGCTCCTCGGTCTGGACCAGGAAGACCTGAGAGTCAGCCTAACCACAAGGGTCATGCTAACCACTTCAGGAGGCACAAAAGGCACAGTCATTAAGTATGAGTCACTTTGCACCAACCACCACCCCCCCTTTTTCCTCAGTGATGCGAATCTTTTCTGGAGAACAGGCTTGATAGGTTATTTGTTAGAGTCAACCTTAGTTGTATGATGAATATACTTGGTAATTATACAGAATAAAAAAATTTAATCATACACTTACTGAAAAACATTTTGTGTTATATTTTAGTAAATATCAGAGCTTTTACAACAGGTATGAAATGTTTATTGATCTGAATTAATGCATAGAGCTAATTGAATTATTGGATTAATAACATTACTCATGTCTCTGTATGGCTAAAGGTTAATGTGTTTCAGTCTTTTACTCTGCTTTCTCTCTGCCTGTCTGTGCTCACACCCCTCACTGCCGAACCTGTGGAACATGATTCTCCTAAGAACAAATTGCTTGACTCATTGTTGTCTGCTAGAAAACATGTATTATAGCGTGATTCCAAACAGGATGTTATTACGGTCATTCAAATGTTTTGAGACTCCAGTGTAATGTAACCTGCATTTTCCCTGCTCGAAGGTTCTGTGGATAATTGGCTTTTTTATTTTATTTTTATGACGTGTATTATCAGATCTTTGGTCTTGTATTAAGGTCATATCAGTGTCAGAAACATATCCTGGCTATCGTCTGTCATTTTGTAATATATTTCAGTGAATTTTTCTTTGCATGCAGTCACTCAGCGGCATATCCAGAGCCAGGCTGCTTTTGCGTTTTTGATTTTCAAGTGTCTGTTCGCATTAAGGTACTTCAAATGACGAGCAGTGGTGTGCTGTATCCTGTGCTGATAGCTCCACTCGAACCTAACAGGCTCCTGCAGCATATTCCTCACAGCTCACTCCCCTGTGATGTGAATGCCCTCTAGCATTACCTTTCATCAGTTCGTCCAATCCACATCTTCTTATTAAAGTCTCTTGCTGTAATTGTAATTGTGCGCGTGAGTTCCAAAGAAATAACCAATATTAGCCTCTTTGGTTAAGTGGTGTAGTCTCTACTAGAAGCCATATTCGCTAAGGCCGAGTAATAGTCTATTTGGCATTTAAAGGCTTCTGTTGTATTTAAACAAATAAATTTTTATTCACTGCATATGAGAGGATGTTTTGCATCCAACATTTAACTCTCTTTATAGATCCAGAATTTATTCTAATCTTTATTACTTCCTGTCCTACAAGAGCAAGTGGTAAGGTGTAGAGAGAGGGTATAAATATAAAAATATATTGACCTTTTTTTTTTATTCTGTGCTCCTCAGAGTTCTTTGATCCGCTGTTGTTTGAACGATGTGGCGAAGCTTGGCCGATTAATATTTAACCGAGGACAGATGTTTGTTAGAAGGTGTCTCTGAGAAGGTCTTGAGTTTCACAAGCATGTATCATATTCTCTCATTTCTCTGAGAACAAATACACAGCCGTGATGTGTTTATATCATATTCTGTGGAGAATAGTGGAGGTCATTTTCCAGCATCACTGAAGTGACTGATTCGAGTTCATACTTTAAAATATTAGCATCATTTTGCCAGATGGTAAAACATTCATCTTACTTTCATCTCCTAAAAAGCTGGAACAGTTAAACATAGCATGATGCATTTGAGGTCTATCAATGCCCCTTATGGCACTATAAAAAAAGACAAAGTCACATACAGTACAGTACTAGGTTGTCTGCTCAAATAAGTGTATGCTGCAAAGGACTTTGATAACATCGCTGGTCTCTCAGAAGCAGGGTTTTAAACATTTAGTTTAAAGCTGTGCTGTATCTGTAACATGTAGAGATACTGAATGTATTATTGTTGATTGCAATTGCAGTTAATAATGATCATAATAGGTGAAAATAATAATAAAAAAAAAAAACACATTGGATTTAAAGAAAACAGTAAGTTGGGCAGCATGGTGGCTCTGTGATTAGCACTGTCGCCTTGCACCTCCCGGGTCTAGGGTTTGATTCTCACCTCTGGTCTGTGCATGGAGTTTGCATGGTCTCTCTTACCTCTAAAGATTAAAATCTACTAGTATCATTTGCTTTTTAATCCACAGACCTTTCTGCAGCTTCCACACTTCTATTTCAGAACCCTGGACACAAATTAAGCAATATCATATTATACAAGCAAGAGTGCAGTTGGTCTGTTGCTTTTATACAGCAAGCAACTGTATGAACAAAATGTTTTATGAACAAAAAAAAAAATGTAGAGTAAGTAATGTTCCTGGCACAACATGGCCAAATATTTAGTTTATTTTTTTCTCTGCTAGTGAAAATTGATGAATATTATCAACACTTTGTTACAAAGCCTTCAAAGGGTTGTGGTAGCTGAAATTGTGTGCTTCATATGGGTGCAGTAGGTATGCCAAGAGAAAGAACACCCTTAAGTTCCAGTTCTTATCCTCTATCAAAACTCTAGACTGATTTCAGGAGATGAGTCAGGAATGCAGCACAGTGTCACAGGCTCTTCTCCTCACTTCAAAATAATGTTCAGAGAAAATACCCACATTGTATAATTCTAAGCTGTCCATTTTTGTATAAAGTCTCCATTAGTTTTTGAAGTTGATGGAATGCCTTTAAGGGAGAAGTAGCTGACAGCTTTTGAGATGCGTTGATGTAAAGCTGAAGTGACATATATTGATGAGTTTACATTAACAGGAGTTCTGGCCCAGTTTTTGACTCCTCCTGGCCCACTTTACTGTTCTCTAGGGTGCCGCTGAAGGTGGAGCAGGCCAACAATGCGCGTGATGCACTAGCCAAGGCCATTTACAGCCGCCTCTTCGATCATGTGGTCACACGGGTCAACCGGTGCTTCCCCTTCGAGACCTCCTCAAACTTCATTGGAGTTCTGGACATTGCTGGATTTGGTGAGTGTCTGTAGCAGCATTGTTGTTTATATACACTACCGTTCAAAAGTTTTAGAACACTTGCAAATTTCTTTGTTTTTGTTTAGTGATTTATTTTCTACA
>JAQQZT010000005.1:17943885-17955411 GCA_030068275.1 Clarias platycephalus
TACAATGTAGAAAGAAATAAAAATCAGGAACCATCATGGAGTTAGAAAGTGTTCTAAAACTTTTGAATGGTAGTGTACATTTTTAATGATCTTTATGCCATTTTGGTGTTATTGGAAACTTAGTTTAGCATTATAAAGTATTTGTTTGCATGATAACCTTGCTGTAAACTTGGGGCTGTTACTTTCAGTTGTCTCATTCTTCAAGGGAAAAAGAAACTGAAAGGTGCAGTCCTGTCTAAACTGTTACTTTCACACAGTGTATTATTAATATTGTTATTCTGTTTAATTGGATGATTTCAGGTAACATTAACTGTTCAATGATTAACTGTTTGACTCTGTTTACCTCTAGAGTATTTTGAGCACAACAGCTTTGAGCAGTTCTGCATCAACTACTGTAATGAAAAATTGCAACAGTTTTTCAATGAGCGCATACTGAAAGAGGTACGTCAGTTCATCAATTAGCTTAATATTTGTGCTAAGAAATAGCCATTTGATTTTGTTAATTTGGAAAATATTGTGGCAATGCAAGCCAACATTCCTGTTGAATATATTTGTTTGTTTAATATTTTGCATTATATTTTACATGTACTGTAGTTTTAATTATAACAGCATTTTAACTTGTTCCATGATTTGTGAAATATAATCCTGCTGTTGTTCTTATGATTTTTAAGGAACAAGAACTGTATCAGAAAGAGGGCTTGGGAGTAAACGAAGTTCATTATGTTGACAATCAGGACTGCATAGGTCTGTATCATTGATGCTGTATCATTCATTCTTTACTATCCTACCTATTTTAAGTAATGCATTATATTACGCTTATAATAGGTGCCAGTTTTCAGCAGTAGCATTTGCACAAGTACAGGTTTTAAAAAATATTTTGTCCTAATTCTTCTATTAACTTAACATAGATACTGTATCTGTGGTTCCTACCGTAGCTGATAATAAGTCAGATGAACCTGAGAAGAAAAAGGTCTATAAGGTTGAAATTCATGTAAATGGCTGAGTGTTACTGCACTGCCGGGTTCAGGTCCAGGTCAGCTGTATTCTTATTTGCCAATTCTAACTGAGCACTGGGAGATGAACTTCATATGTCATACCAATCATCATCATTAAATTATTATTATGAACAAAAAAATATATATATTCTCATTAGTTTTATTCTGAACAAGAAGGACAAATAATCTGACAACTGCCCTCGGTTACGAGCATATCAGTGTAGCTCATCAGCTTTTGTTTTGTAGTATAGCAATCTATGTATCTACAAGACATTTTTGAATATAATTGTACATTTCTATCACATTAACTTGGACAGTAGCTTAGCTAACTACATTAATAAAACTACTTGTCCACCAATGTAAAGTAGCTGACTGTACATACAGACCCAATTCTTCTAGCACTGTTTCTTTTTGTGCTGACTCCGGAACTAAATTTGCATTTCCTAGATTATTATAGACATATGGGGAACCTATTCTCTTGGCACACCGTTCCTACTGTAGTGCTCCCTGGGGCTTATTCATTTTTTTTTTTTTAGACTGGGCTGCACACATACAGTAGCTAGGACTATGATGGCAATAAGAGCAAGCTACTGAATCAGCTCTAAGGAGTATCTGGTGAACACACACCTCTGTACTTTTTGTACACACTACAGTACATATTGTCAGATACATTTCAAGTATTTGAGTCTTCATTTGTATTTTTTGCAAAGGTTACAGAACTGTTGATTAACATTATTTTCAGCGCTTCACGGGACTCAGCTGTGTCCTAGATAACAGTTCTCCATCTAACAGGACAAGGCACTTGGCACAACGCTTACAGACATTTTCCATTCTGAGGCTCAGACCATGCTAATGCTTCCATTAATAATTCAGCCTATTGCACATCCTAGTGACTTGCAAATGGACACACGGGGGCTCGACTCTATTTCCCTTCATCAATCAGCTCTCATTTAAGCACAGGTGTCTGCTCATGCAAATACATGAATGTGTCTGTGTCTAGTCCTCAGTCACCTGCATGTATTGCTGATGAATAATGCAACTCGTACATATCCTCATTCTGAATACCAAATATAGCAAAGCGGTCCTCGCCTTCATTCCATTAAATTTGTTTTGGGACAAACATGCTCTGGATAATAGCTGATCAGCTGGGTCATCGTATGCTAATGCAGTGTGCTATCTCTGCTGCATGCTGCAATTTCTAATGCTGTTTATTCCTCTGTAGACCTTATTGAGGCAAAACTGGTAGGAATTCTGGACATCCTTGATGAGGAGAACCGACTACCACAGCCCAGTGACCAGCACTTTGTTGAGGCTGTTCACACAAAGCACAAAGACCACTTCCGCCTCACGGTTAGCTATAGCCTTCAACAGTTTTCAATCCTGAAATCTGAAAAAAGAAAATTAATTAATTAATTAAAAAGTGTGGGCAGATGTTAATTAGCAGTTGCTTTGATGATTTTAGTAGTCCACACTAAGTGCTTTTATCGACCATATCTATATATAATAATAAAAAAAAATGCTTGATCAAAAACATTCAGCTGTAATTGTAATTTATTTTCTTTAGATTCCAAGAAAGTCCAAACTAGCGGTCCACAGGAATTTAAGGGATGATGAAGGATTTATCATCAGGCATTTTGCAGGAGCCGTTTGCTATGAGACTGTAAGTAAACTTGGTCTTTGTATTAGCGCAGACACACTTTACCGTTTAATTAAATTTAACCCTTGTGAAATTTTTTATGTCTATGCCAAAGTTAGGTATTTTGTTAATATTTTATTAATATAACTTTTATTTATATTTACTTTTTACTTTTACTTTACTTGGCACTATTACATGGCCATTTTATTTAGCATTACATTTAATGTTTTTTTTTTTTTTTTAAAGAATTGTAATGTCAGTTAAAATGGTGAAAATCTTATAACAAAAATGTTATTTTTCAAGTAATAGTGTACTACAGTATAATCGACTGAGATTGAATGAATGTATGTGTATAGCCTTATTCTTTGCCCGACACTGATTGTTTATACATTTGTGCAGACCCGTTTCGTGGAGAAGAATAACGATGCTCTCCACATGTCCTTGGAGTGCCTTGTATGCGAGTCGAAGGACAAATTCGTCCGAGATCTCTTTGAGAACAACTCAAACTCCAAGGACTTCAAGCAGAAGGCTGGCAAACTGAGCTTCATCAGCGTAGGAAACAAGTTCAAGGTGAATTCCTGCTTTTCAGATGATCCGAAAAGTCCAGGTTTATCATACTGTAGATGCATAAAAAAAGTTATAGAAAATGCATTTTGGTCCTTCACAACTGCAAAGGATTGTTTCTACTCAGAATTTTCCCTCACTTTTTAGTAAAGTAGGATAAATGTCTGTGTGAACTTGACCTCCGGACTTTTAGCTTGGTTCTCTAATTTTTCTTTCTGTCCCTGTTTTCCTCTCCTTCTGCCCCCTTAGACCTTCTCCTGCTTTTCCTCCATCCTTGAGAAAAAAAAAAACTTGTATGTCTTAAATATAAATATAGAATGGCAGAAACAAGAAGATAAAGGAGAAAGACTAAAACATTTAACTGGGTAAGACTGGCCTGAGAAATTTAACCCCAGGAAGAGGTGTAGTTTACCATGTCTCACCCCGCCATTACAAGTCTAAACTCAGTCACATACTCTACCTACTGTACATCCACTGCTCTGTCTTTCTGCTTCCAGTTCACCTTCTTGTTTGTGCGAGAGCTTCATGATGTCTGAATCGTTTTTCCATCGTCACTGTAGTGCTGAATTTACATTTTATTGTCTTTTATTCATTTTGTAGGCCTTAAGGAAAATGGAAAATGTTTACACCAATTATAATTGTGTAATCATGCAACAACACCAGAGATTTCTTCCTATAACAGATTCTCATATTTAACCTCTCTCACTGAGTTGTTGGTGTGGTTGTACTACAACACAGCAGTGAGATGCTCACATGCAGGCTTACTGGCACAATGCATGTTTCCCACCACTTCCTGTTATATATGCATTTATATGCCTGCTGCTGTCTATGATTGTAGTTTGCATGGGACAAACTCCATTTTTGTATTGTATACTCACTTCAAAATGCTGAATCGTGTCCTTTTTCTTTCAATTTTGTAGACTCAGTTGATTCTTCTACTAGAAAAGCTTCGCAGCACAGTGAGTATCGGTTCCCATTCCTTTAAATTGTTGTCTGCTGTTAACCAACAGTGACAGGTTTTTCATTTACACTGCCTGGCCAAAAAAAGGTGTTTCAGAAAGGCCAAGTAAACAACGCGGCTAAGAAGATTGCTGAAATGACTGAAACTGGGTTAACACCTTGTCACAGCATAATTAAAGCAACATACTGTAGTAGCACCTAGGACTAAACTGTCAACTTTGCACAAGGAAAGTCTGAAAATAGTCATAAGTGACTGTGATTGGAGATCAGTTAAATGCTTGGTGACATTGCACGATAACAATAGCAGTAAAAATCAGGGCTATATTTAATAGTGCAAGTAAGTGCATTTTGACATGGACAATGTGACAGGAACTCCCAGGAGTGGCACGAAACAGCTACAGTATGTGGCCACAAGAAAACAACTTATTCACTTGCATGTACAATTTTATTAAATTTTTTGTCCAGGCAGTGTACATTTGTCATTAAAACATGGCTAAGACTGGCTGAAGCATCCCAGGTACTGCAGGAGGATTCACTTCCTGGTCCAACTCAGAAGTTGGATAATCCCTTTTTAAAAAATTAATAAATAATAACACCTCACACAATGCATAAGATAACTAATATCTGAATTGTTGATTTGATATAATGTTTACAAAGGGATCCAGCTTTATCCGCTGTGTGAAACCCAACCTAAAGATGGTGAGCCACCAGTTTGAGGGAGCACAGATTCTGTCACAGCTACAATGTTCTGGTATGAGTGCTTGAGTGCATCTGCAACACACAGTGTCACAGTTTTTTGCATTGCATGTTCTTTGCTCCTGCCTGGATTTTGTGTAAGGTTAACATAACATTCTCCACATTCCCAGTATAGTTTCAATGTCTTCACACCAATAATCACATCTCATCAATCTCAACACTTGTTTTTTTTAGAACATATATACAGTATACTGTATACCCCACTGAGTAGATGCATTAAATGCGAAGAGCAGTGATTTGTTTTTCATTATCTTCCTGGGGTGGTCTTAGCCTGGAAGGGCTTTGTTAATGTGCATTTTCACATGTCATAGCCTGCATTTGCAACACTTTCTTAGAAATGGTTGTTGCACTTAATGGTTGGTGCACTTAAGACCTACACAAAGTAGCTCTAGAGAATGAGTGTAGCCAACAAGCTTTAAATAGATCGGTTATATGTGTAAAGGCTCATTATTTTTGCTAACCTTAATAATAAGGTTAGCGTGTGAAATTATCCAGATTTCTTAGTTTTACTTCCATTGAATAAAGCACACAGTGTTGGCAGCAAAACATTGTGTGAACAACATAGTGATTCATATTAACCCCTTGGTTTGATTTTTTTTAAACATTTTGCACAATAGATTTGTCATATTGATCTTGGTCAAATGTTTTTCTTTCCCATTCTTTTTAAACACCAATGTTGTCCTGTGCTATTCCCAGGAATGGTTTCAGTACTGGATCTGATGCAGGGGGGGTTTCCTTCCCGAGCTCCTTTCCACGAGCTATATAATATGTACAAGCAATACCTGCCAGGCAAGCTTGCCAGACTTGACCCTCGCCTTTTTTGTAAGGTAAGTCTTTCTCTTTATTGCAGCTTTTGCTTTTTCTTTCTCCCTAGAGTTTTTTGTCTCTGACCATTTTGCATGGAATGTATCCACTGCAGGCTCTATTTAAAGCACTGGGGCTAAACGACAGTGATTACAAGTTTGGACTAACAAAGGTGTTTTTTCGCCCTGGCAAGGTGAGCATAAATTGTCAAAACAAACTTGTTTTGGCTTTGAATTGGGAAAGAAATGATGGAATATAAAAGTGCAGGGATTGCTGTAGTAACATAAAGCTGATTGCCATACGCATCTTAGTTTGCAGAGTTTGACCAGATCATGAGGTCTGACCCAGATCATTTGGCGGAACTGGTCCAACGGGTCAACAAGTGGCTGGTGTGCAGCCGCTGGAAGAAGGTCCAGTGGTGCGGACTGTCCGTCATTAAGTGTGAGTTTTTCATGTGATGCTAATTATGCACCATCAATGATATAAACAAGCTTTACTAATTACTTGTCTAATATCCATATAGAGAGTTTTTAAAAAATATATATTTCATTTAAAATGAGTACATTTTGACCCATCAATGATGGTAAGTTTAGCAAGCTGCATCTCAGTAGTTGCTGGTTTGCAGAAAAGGCCAAGAAACTTAAAAGGTTTCTGAACATAGAGCCCAGATAAGAAAATCACCCTAGGTCTTCTGGTGAAAACATTTATATCTCCTGAGCTCCTGAAAAAGGTTATGTGTTCTTGAAAATGTTATATCAGTGAAAACATGTCTTTTATTGATCTTCTCTTGCTTGCTAGGAACACTCAACAGGGCATTTGTGAATTGAAAGTCTTGCCTATACTTTGAAATTGTCCTTCTAAATGAGAAAATGTATTCTCACTGTCTTTTTTTCCTTTCTCCCACAGTGAAGAATAAAATCAAGTACAGGGCCATCGCCTGCATTAAAATTCAGAAAACGGTTCGCATGTGGTTGTGTAAGAGGAGACATAAGCCTCGGTGGGTGCCATTCTTCATTTTTTCAAACCACTTACGTCCCATTAACTCATCATTCAGGAACCATATGTACCAGTAGCTTTAGTATGTTTATATCCATCCTGCTACTTTCCATTTCTTTATGACTGGGAGGGATTTTCCATTGCATTGCAGTGTTGATGGTCTGGTAAAGGTTCAGAATCTGAAGAAGAGAATGGAAAGGTTTAATGAGGCTGTGAGTGGTCTAAAAGAGGGCAAGCTGGAGATGAGCAAGCAGATTCAGGAGCTGGATACGTCCATCAACTCCCTCATGGCCAAGATTAAGGTGAGGTTAATGAAAATTATGTTTTAAAAGAAAATACCCCATTAAGTAATTACTAGATTGATGAAATCTTTTAATCTAGGACAAGGCACATTGTGAGTGTGTGACGTGTTGTCTTTTAATGCCTTAGAAGCCTGGTGTCAGTTTGCCATTCATAATACATCAGGCACCAGTCAGTCCATGGACTAGTGAAGATAAACTAAAGATGCTATGCTTGGACTGTTGTCTCAAGCGCCATCTGCAATTTTCTTATCTTTGTGCATGTATTATTTTACAGCACAAGGTAGAATTTCTCAGATCACCGCATAGGTTCCTGTTTTACTTCAATTATCTTCACTGTAGTGACAGGTAAAGGCTATTTGTCTATTGGGCAGCTCAGAAATATAGCACAATAATTTAACCTAGCATAAAAGCAGATTGCTGGATGTTTCAGACTAGTGTGTTTTTCTGTGGTTAATGTCTAAGCATAACAAAAAACACAAAGTGCAAATGACCAAGTCCGTGTGCGACTTGTTCCAGCAGGTACTGTATGACTGAACACTAATATAATTTGACTGAGCGTTAGGAAATAAATTATATTGAGATTTCAATCATCCTAATCTTTCTGTATCTTTGCCCCATTAGTAGTCTTTGCACATTCCAAACCTTTAAGCCTTTTTTTTTGTTGCTAGAATGGACTTTTTAACGGCTAAACCATTTCTTACTCCCACAGTGGGGAGGAGGCTTTCATGTTTCCGACCAAATGTGAGCTATTGGCAGTGGGGTTCAGAGACTGTGCCCTCCTCTCCACCTCAGTGGTAACTGATTGACACCAGAGCTGAATCTTTTCCACTTGACTGCCTCGATAGCCTCTGTATAAAACAGTGCCTGGTCCCTTTGGTACTTCTCTGTCCCTCTGCTAGACAGTACTAAGGTAGTGGATTAATGCACACCCACGGGATATGAAAGCAAGCTAAGCTTTTATGGGACACACCAAGCCATGTTGTCTTTTTTTTGCTAGGAGAGTATACAGTACCTGCAGGGATAAATGAGCAATACATGGGAATTTACTCTCCCCTTTTAGTTTACAATTGCTTAGACTGTTGGTAGCTGGGCATCTGAAAGCAGGAGTTGATAATCTTATGCATTTGTAGCATTATGAAAAGTTCTGGTATCTGGTTTTAGGGGTTCTGGAGGCACACAAATGCTTAAGTTTGATGCCAGATTTGTAAAATATATTAGTCGGTGATGAAGTACGGTAGAGAGGAAATAGAGACGCAAATGTTTAACTCATCACACATGACAACTGCAATGTCTTTTACATGAATCCTTAGTCCAAGCTAATCTAATGAGGTATCCTGGGTATTCCCAGCATTTTGGTTCTGTTTAATAGCCCATTTTTGGGTTTTGTTATCTCACAGACTACGGTGATGACCCGCACAGAGATTGAACAGGCATATGAGGACCTGGTGAAGCGCTCGGAACAGCTGCTTTCCTCAATGCAGAAGAAGAAGCAGGAGGAAGAGGAGATGGAGAGGCTGAAGCACATCCAGGACGAGATGGATAAAGAGAGAAAGAGACGTGAAGAAGATGCACAGTTACGCAAACAGGAGGAAGATGATCGTCGCATGTAAGTCTGGTTTAATCGTTGCGGGGATTTGTTCATTTATATCATCAGTATATGATGACTTAGAAGAGCTTTACATTCTAATGTCCTGTCTCCGTTACGTAGTCTCCTGTCACTTAAAGCACATACTATTATTTGCTTATATTGTAAATCTGTTTTTCTAGATTAAGTATACATGTTATTTCGAGCGCATTGGCACCATTTATCTACCTTTCTCCATTTATTTTATCCTTATTACAATAAACGTAAGTGAAATTTTTATGATTATTATAACCTGACTTTTGAAATATTTGACTGCTGTCATGAAAATGATTTGACATAGTACAAAAAATGCTGCAAAAAGTATGTTACTCATTAAGTCACTGGATTAGAAGTTATCCAGCTATACACCTGGATAGTGAAAAAAAAAAATATTCAAAGGTCGATATTAATTTAATGCTATAAATTTTGATGGATCTGGATTGCTGGAAATAACAAGCAAAATTAAAGGAATATGTTTTTCTCTCTTACCACAGGAAAGCAGTGATGGAGCAGAAGCGGAAGCAGGAAGAAGAGGAGAGGAAGAAGCGTGAAGAGGATGATCGAATCCTACAGGTATTGACACATTTACATTTTTACTACACTGACTGATTTTATTTTTCTTTTGCTGGCCTGAATTGACATCTGCCCTCCATTCAGCATTGATGGAGGCAAGTTACACCTCCACACACTCTCATGTAGGCTTGTTTAGAGCATGGATTTTACAGAACAAACTTTGTACTTTAGTACTGCCTTTGTTATAGATTTTTTTTTCTTATTTTATGACTTTTCAATTTTGACTTTTCAAAAAGATTTCTGATTTTCAAAAGTTATAGAAAAATATTTTTGTCAGAAAGGTCCTCAAAGTGTTGTCACACCAAATACTGACTTTGTTTCTGATTACTGTTTACTGGGGTTTATAGGGCCTATTTATTTATTTCTTATTTCTTCATACTTGGTTCTTGCTGTAAATCATTTATTTGCATGTGCCTATGACTTTTGCACAGTGCTGTATGTGGTATAATTACAGTACATAACATTTTCATTAGCTACTACTATAGCCTGGCTGCTTTTTTTTATTTTTTATTTTTTTTGCACAGATGTCAAACCATTTCTTTGTTCTGACACCAGCACTAGTTCAAAGAAGTTGCATGCTTAACGTCTGGATAAGGTCTATATCTTGTCGACCCCAGGGTCAGCTTCCAGTGAAGCAGTCATGCCTACCATTTCTTACAAGCTCTGCTTTCAAACTACAGCCGTGTGTTACTGAAATGTTTTGTTTGATGGGTCCCACTGCAGATCCCCTACTGTTCTGGTGAGAGGTTATTTGAGAAATTCATGAAAAACTCAAAACTAGGCAATCTGTGCAGTCAGATTTACAGGTTTTAAATAAACTTTACACACACAGATTATTTTAATAACCTGAAACTGAAATAATATTTTTAAAAATGAACATAACCTGTAAGGATTAAAAAAGGGAATACTAACCATTGTACAATATGCATACAGTATGTTGCAGTTGAAATTTTTAAATTGAAGATAAATAGCTATACTGTAGATAAATGTCTGTGTCTATGTCTATCTATCCATATCTCTCAATAAAGTAGCGTTTTAAAATGGATTGATAAGGAAAATGCAGTTGTTAAATAGGATAAAATAGACTTGAATGTTTATCATTATACGTGGGCAAAGCATTAAAGAATCAACAACGAATGCTAAGTAGTGTATTAATCTGTACAATTTTTCTTTCAAATCGCACCGAAAGTAAGGCAAAATGCAATCCAGGCATATACTGTAGCTGCAATAAGAATCTTCCCCGTGTGTTTTTTTTTTTTTTTTTTTTTTTGTGCTGCAGGTGGAACTGGACCTTCAGTTGGCTGTAGAACGGGAGGAGGAGGTTCAGAGGCAAGCAATACTGGAGCAGGAAAAGCGAGACAGAGAGCTGGCCATGAGGATAGCTCAGAATGAAGCTGAACTCATCCAAGATGAGGCTCAAATGGACCTCAGCCTACGCAGGTAAAAAAAACATGCATGCGCATAGCAGCGGTTTCCTGTCACTGCTGAAGTTAGTGTCAGGTAACGTTAGATCCACAAAATTCTACAAACCGCAGATGTTCTCGCACTGAGATTTCTATATGAAAAAAGCCTGCTGCCCTGCTGCTTTTGTGGAATAGCATAAAACCCCAAACTGCAGCCAAGTAAACAGCTTTGTGACTGGAAAAAGGCTTTGTGATTCAAACTAACATTGTGTTCACCCCCAGGGAGCTTATTGCTGGCTCAATTGCCACATGGACCTACAGAGTATGTGTTCATTGTGAAGGGAAGTGATGATTGAAGCTAGACATGCTGCAAAGAGGGTTGTATCTTTAATCTTCTATTCATAAAAAAAAGCAGTATTCAATACTTTCTTACATTGGTCATAAGTAACCAGACAACTTTTTCTCACATTCTTATTTCAAGTGATGGGCTAACTGGCATTGCTTTTTCTACACGCAGGTATACTGTAATGCGAAAAATCTTGCTTTACCTGACTCTAACTCACTATGGCCAATGCTTTTTCACAAGTTCTCTTGTCCGCTCTAAAACTTTCATAAACCTAGACTGCAATCTTCAGCAACAAAGCAGTCATAAACATTGGCCAAAATCTGGGTTAATATTAGCCTAAATACTACACTTATTCATTAATCATCATATTCATCATATTCAGTGAAATATTTAAAGGATTACAGGGGATAGATCCTCATTTTGCTTATTACCAAACAAATTATATTTTCTCCGGCGGCACGGTGGTGTAGTGGTTAGCACTGTCGCCTTGGCACCTCCAGGGCCCGGGTTCGATTCCCGTCTCTGTGTGCATGGAGTTTGCATGTTCTCCCCGTGCTTGGTGGGTTT